>PVIH01003848.1:0-151733 GCA_004025045.1 Sigmodon hispidus
GGGCTGGAGAGATGGCTCAGCGGTTGAGAGCACCGTCTGCTCTTCCAGAGGACCCGAGTTCGATTCCCAGCACCCACATGGCAGCTAACAACTGTCTGTAGTTCCAGTTCCAGGCAAACACCAAGACAAATAAATAAAGTTTTAAAAAAAAAAAAAAAAAAAAAAAAAAAAAAAAAAAAAAAAAAAAAAAAAAAAAAAAAAAAAAAAAAAAAAAAAAGAAAAACCAAAAACCAACCAACCAAACAAACAAACAAAAAACACAAAAAAAGGAAAAAGAAAGTAAATCATTTTTAAAAAACATGAAGTTGGGAGGGGTGGGCTAGGAAGAAGCGAGATGGACATGATCAAGATGTGTTGTATACATGTATGAAAGAATATGTATACATTACTTCAAAGAATATAGAAACAATTTCAAAGAAGCATTCTGTATTAAGTTTTAAGATGAAACATTTTATCTATGACTCCCTTCAGAAGAGAGAGCACTGGGAGATGACGGGGTTATCTCCAGGATAAGGAGATGTTAACACTCTGCCTTTTGCTGAAGAAAGACACACCCCCGAGCCACTCTCTGGACCGCTCTCTACATCCTGGACTTTGTTTTCCCATGCCTCCTGAGTGCTGAGGTTAAAGGCGTGTGCCACCATCGTTTATGTAATCTTTTTAAAAAGGTTTATTTATGGGGGCTGGAGAGATGGTTCAGAGGTTAAGCTGACTGCTCTTCCAAAGGACCTGAGTTCGATTCCCAACAACCACATGGTGGCTGGCTCACAACCATCTATTTTGAGATCTAGTGTCCTCTTCTGGCACACAATCCTTTTTAAAATGATTTATTTATTATGTATACAGTGTTCTGTTTGCATGTATATCTTCAGGCCAGAAGAGGGCACCATATCTCATCATAGATGGTTGTGAGCCACCATGTGGTTGCAGGGAATTGAACTCAGGACCTCTGGAAGAACAGCCAAGAAGAACAGCCAATGTTCATAACCTCTGAGCCATCTCTCCAGCCCTTATGTGATGTTTTTAAGGAGCCTAAGAGCAGCAAATTTACTTATCATTTTAACATTTTATTGTGATACTTCACTTTTTTCTTCTGAACCTCTAAATTATGGTAATTTTAGAGGAAAGTCCTTTGGATTTTCTAGATTAATAATTATAGCATTAACTAGAGACTAAATAGATGATTTATTTCTTTTTTAAATTTTCATTGTTCTTGTTTTGAGGCAGTGTCTTTTTATGCATACCTGGCTGACCTCAAATTCCCAGAGATCCACTTGCTTCTGATTCCGAGAGCTGGACTTAAAAGCGAACGAACGGCTGTGTCGGACTCTGACAAAGACACTAAGCTAAGCTTCATTCATTTCACACTTACTTTTGGTTTATCATGCTTTACTTCATGGCTTTATTTTTTTCATTAATTACTTGTGTGAAACTACCAATTTTCGTAGACCAAAATAGTTGATTATTCAAAATTTCATGGTGGCAGCTTAATATTTTCCCTGTCTAATTTTTTTCTGTTAGCTGCTTGGAAAATCTACAATTCTTCCTCCCCACACATTAGTAGTTGCAGCAGCACCAGCACAACAAAGGCACAGCTCTGTGTCGTCACCCTGCAGTTGTCAAAAAGCTCCATTAATCTGTTAGGCATTTCAGCTCAGGTAAAACCAAGTCTTTGGTTTTTGACTCAGAAAAGAATATCAAGACAAGGCAGTATGAGGCAGTGCTCAATTTATTGAAAATAGAAGGGACTCAAGAAAGAAAGGGGGAACACAGACATGAGCAACTCAAAGAAGACAGGGTGGCCCCCGCTAGCCTGAAACTCACTATGTATATACCAGACTGGCCTTGAATTCATAGCGTGCTCTGTAGCCTGAGGTTTCTGGCCTTTCCAGCCCGAGGTCTAGATCTTCAGTCCTGCAGCCACTTAGTCCCAAATAATCACACAAAGTTTTATATTAATTACAAACTGTTTGGCCTATGGTTCGGGCTCATTACTTGCTAGCCAGCTCTTACAACTTAACTCAACCCATTTTTATTAATCTATATTTTGCCACATGGCTTGTGGCTTACCTGTTACTTATATATATAGTATACAGAAGAAGGTACTAGATGTCATCATAGATGGTTGTGAGCCACCATGTGGTTCCTGGGAATTGAACTCAGGACCTCTGGAAGAGCAGTCAGTGCTCTTAAGCTCTGAGCCATCGCTCCAGCCTGGCTTACCTGTACTTTTACATCTTGCCTTCTGCAGTGGCTGCTTGAAGTGTCTCTATATGACTTCATCTTCCTTCCCCCATCTCTGCTTAGATTTACTGTCTGCCTCTAAGCCAGTTTGTCATAGGCCAAAAGAGTCCCTTTATTAACCAGGGGTATTCACAGCATACAGAAAGACATCCTACACCAATGCTCCTTGAGTCTGTTTCCAGAGTGGTGGATTATAGGGATATGCTTATATAGGGTTTTATCAACTCTATTGAGAGGCTGTCTGTACTACGGGCAGCACGGCAGAGGGCTGGGGTACCTAAGGCCCAGAGGTCAGAGAGGCCATCCTGAGTTCCAGATGCCTGGCCTGAGCTGCAGTATCTATTGTTTGTCCTGCTGGGCTTGTCTTGGTTTGTTCACGCTCTCCTTGCTTTCCCTCCATTCTTCCCGTGGAGTCCCTGTTTCCTTCCAGGCCATTGTCTGCTGGAAATATGTGATCTAGACTGTTTTTACAGAGGAATCACAGTTAGATTGTCCTGAGTCATAGAAGACATTGGTAACTTTTCATTTAAAAATATTTATTTTTATTTTATGTGAGTTGGTGTTTTACCTGCATGTGTATATGTATGAGGGTGTAACTGGAGTTACAGACAGTTGTGAGCTGCCATTTGGGTGCTGAAAATTGAACCTGGGTTCTATAGAAGAATAGCCAGTGTCCTTAAGTGCAGAACTATCTCTTCAGCCCTGATATTTGGGACGTTTAAACAGGTTTGTACTGTTAAAGATGATTGAAACTTTTTAAATGAGATCTTTTAAAATTGGAACAAGTACTCTATAGCTCTTTTTTAGGGCAAGTTTTGGTATAAACATTTATTTGCTTACAAATAAAATTGGAACACATAAGCCAGGTGGTGGCAGTGCATGCTTTTGATCCCAGCGCGTGGGAGGGGGGGGCGCAGAGGCAGGGGGATCTAAGTTTGAAGCCAGGCTGGTCTACAGAGTGAGTGAGTTTCAGGACAGCCAGGGCTACACAGAGAAACCCTATCTGGAAAACAACAAAAGAATTGGAACAAATGTATTCTGTTTCATGAAATGGCCATGAGCCTAGGGTGTGGGGCGAGAGCAGCATGCTGCGCTTCCAATGTGAAATGTTCCCTGAAGAACTCTGATGTTGGACATTTCTTCCCTGAATGGTGCTGCTGCTCCGGAAGTATGCATTAATGGTGACCATGTACAGGTTTCCAAGAGACTCTCTCCTTCCATATCTATTTCCTTTTCCAGTAATTAAAGTTATAGGCTGGCCCTGGATGTGCCAGGGATAGAATTACAGTCTAAGATTAAACCAGGAACCACTAAATTGGCACAAGAAGTTAGGGTATTTCCTTTTACCATAGAAGGGATTTTTTGTGAGGTCTCTAGACATTTGTAGGTTTGTGGCTGGGGAAGGGAGAAAGGCAAATGTGCTCCTTGACTCTCACCTCTCAGAGGCTCCGGTGACTTCTGAAGTGAGGAACGCCCTCTTCTCAAGGTACCACAGTTTTTTCTCTTCCATCCAAGTACACACAGGCTGACCTGGCCTAGCTGCTGAGATCAGATGGGTGCCATCAGAGTGGTCTGACCACAGACTCCCCCTCTGTCTATCCAGACTGAACTACTGTCCCCTTGTAGACCAGAGGACTATTCCTTGGCTAAGTGTAGGTGGACCTATATTGTGCCTGTGGTATAAAGAAAGGTTTAGGGTTGCCTGGCCCCTCTTCCTTGGTACATGGCTTGATTTATCTAATGTAATACCTTACTATTTCTTATCCTTAGGGTTTAAGAATGTTACTGTGGGGCTGGAGAGATGGCTCATCCGCTATGAGAACTTGTGGTTCTTACACAGACCTGGGTTTGATTCCCAGCACCTACAGTCTTCTCCTTGCTTCTGTGAGTACCTGCATACATGTAGTATACAGTGACAAGCAGGCACATACACATAAATAAATATAAAGTTTAAAACATTTTAAAGAATTTCACTTTCCTTTCTCCTTAGCTGGGGCAGTCTTTTCTTCCTAACACAGAAGTTCGCCTCTGTAATTTGACTCGTGGGTTGCCACTGTTATGAAAGTCCTTTTTCTCCCCTCTGGAATTCTTGTGGTTTGCCTGGGATTGACCTTGAGATCTCTAATGCCTTTGAGTAGTCTGCATCTTTCCCTGGAGTCTCGGCTATTTTCTCCTTTAGACCACACTCTTTCACCCTGTCAATCTTGTCTTCTCCTCTGCATCTTTGCACCAGCTGTGTCTTTTGTTGAGTCCCCTGGGTCATTCAGATGCCTTCCATTTAGTCAGCTCAGGCATCACCTGCTCAGAGACACCTCCCCACCTGCCGCCTGGGGATTAAGGTTTGTTCTTTTATGGTTTGTTGTATCCATCCCTTGTCACCCACCCACCTTTCCCCCACATTTCACAGGGAAGAAGTCCCATCATTCAGTAACATTCTTGCTAAATCCATTTTTGCCACATTCCCAGAGTCTAGTCCATGTCAGCCATAGTAAACACTCAGCAGAAAGGATGAGAATGAATTTGCTATGTTGGGCTATCTCATCCAGCTTTCCACTCCACATGTAGGAGCCCTGAGATGGAAGCACGATTGTGAGAAGGTAGAACAGTGGCCTGAAAAGACCTAAACTCCTGGTCCCTGAAGGGCCTCTACTCAGCAGTCATAGATGCTGATACCACTGTCTGGTCCTGGGGCAGAAACTGGGGCTAGGCTTTCTACAGTCTAGCTAGGTTGGGGTGGAGGCTTCTGAGTCCCACCCTGGGGCTAGTGTTTGCTGAGCTAGCGAAGGTATTGACAGCTGGCTGCAGTATAGGTTGTAAAAGGATTTGCTAAAGACAGAAGAAGAGAAGAACAACTTCACTGTAGTGGCTCACGCTTGGAATACCAGGAGTCAGAAGCCTAATAAGGCAAGAGGATTGACTCCATTTGTAGCTAACCTGGGCTATGTATCGGTTGCCTGAGCTACAGAATAAGACCCTGACTCAAAAATCAAAAGAAGAAGTAAAAGACCCCCACACACAAGAAAATCAAACCAAACCAAATCAAAACAACAACCTAAAAGAAGAGCCATGAATCAGGCTTCAAGATATCCACTGTCCATGGAATTCCTCAAAGCAGCCAGCCCCATCATACACCCTGGAGCCTGGAGGTCACATACACAGTCGGGCATGTTTCCCGCTTTGCAGCTTCAAGAAACTGTTTACTCAAGAAGTAGTTTCTGGGCTTGAATTTTACTAATCCCTCCTGCTCCCTGCTTTCAACTATAAAAACTGGCTGGCTCATTCTCCTGTACCCTTGGATACTAAACCACAAGGTTGGAGGCCACCAACCTCTCAGACCAGTAATAGTCTGTTCTGGCTGTTTGAGAACAGCTATGTGACAGAAATGAAACTTGTCAGATACAATGCCACTGCACAAAGTTGTCAGGATGGAGAAAGTCTGTGCTCACACACTGGAGAGTGCTAAGTCTGTGCACACACACACACACTGGAGAGTGCTAAGTCTGTGCACACACACACTGGAGAGTGCTAAGTCTGTGCACACACACACACTGGAGAGTGCTGCTTTTATAATAGATTTTCTATGGAAGCTGTCAAACAGGCTTTCTTTTTCTTTCTTTGACAAAGACTCCTCCTGTAGCTTAGGCTGCAGACCTGCTATATAGACCAGGATGATCCTTAACTTAAACTGACCCTCCTGACTCACTTCTTCAGTCCTGGAATTATAGGTATGGCCACCACATCACATTCAGCTTATAGATGCTGGGGATTGAACCAGGCTGTTTGGCAAGCACTCTACCAATTTTTCACTCTAATTTTTTTATCTATAGTATTTATCACTGAACTATGCGGCTTCTTTAAGATAAATCAATTTGCAGATATTTCTGGAACTTAGTTGGTATTTGAGATACTCAGGATACATCTCTGAACAAAACAAAGACACACTCAACCTCCTCAGTTCTATATAAGGGTAATAAACACCTACTTTAAAAATTATGTGAGGGCTGTAGATATAGTCCAGTGACAGAGTGCCTACCTAGTATATATGAAGCCCTGGATAATACCCAGTACTGGATAAACAGACAAAAAAATCCAGGGAGTATACACCTGTAAAGCCAGCACTTGGGAGCTGCAGACAGAAGTTCAGTGAGGGATGGGTGAGATTGTGTATAAAAATAAAAAGTAAAAAATATTCAGTAAGATTATTGCTGGGGGCAAAGACAGAATTTACAGTCTAAAATGAGAGAGTGTGAGAGTGCTGAGGTACAGCCCACAGAAACCTGTGGTTACAGCTGGAGGGCTGGCCGTGTGAAGAGTGCTAAGGCAGAGCTGGAGGCCAGCAAAGGACATGCTGTTAGGTGGGTGTGGGGAGCCCTGAGAAGCTAGCTGGCTCTGGACCATCTCTGGGGAGTGACAGAACAGAATGCTGATGTGTGGAGAATGGACTGATAGTAACAGGGGACTGGAAGGAAACTGGGACCTGGAGAGACTTATAGGGGTTTAGATATTCAAGTCGTGGCCATGTCAAACAGTGGCCTCATTCTTGAGACCGACAACATCCTGATACAAAGGATAAGGGCAAAACAAACAAAACAGTAACAACAAAGACACTTAAGGGGCAGCACAAAGCCAGAGTTCAGGTTGTCTATCGACAGCTGAATATTGAATCAGGAAGGGTCTAAATTGGGCGAACTCTTTTGGGTTTGATTAAAATGAGGTTGGCATTTAAAGTCGTGAGCCTGAAAACTGGGTCTGTTGCTTAATGGCTATAAATCCCAGCATGTGGAAGGATGTGGCCCGAAGATTGCTTTAATTTTGAGGCCAGCCTGGGCTACAGAGTAAGTGAGATCTCTACTCAAATCAATCAATGATTTTAAAGCAAAACAATGAGCCTGGGGGTATACTGCATGAATTCTATTTGGTATTATAATAAAAAGCCAGAGCTAGATATTGGAGAAAAGCTGAAATATCAGAGAGACAGAGAAACAAACCACAGCCTCTTCTCACCTAGCCAACTCCTCAGTCTGTCTTCAGGAAATTCTCCTCTCCTCAGCCTACCAGGGAAGTGGCCCAGAAAGTGAACCCTTCCTCCCTTCTGTCCCACAGCCCAGCTCTCTTACTTCCTCCTTCAACATTCCTAGAGCTAGGATTAAAAGTATGGGTCGGGGCTGGAGAGATGGCTCAGCGGTTAAGAGCACCGGCTGTTCTTCCAGAGGACCGGGGTTCAATTCCCAGCACCCACATGGCAGCTAACAACTGTCCTGTAGTTCCATTTCCAGGCAAACACCAAGGCAAATAAATAAATAAAGTTTTAAAAGTGTGGGTCACCACTCCCTGATCTTCATGGCTTGGTTTTGTTCTCTGATATTTCAGGATAATTTTATTAAATATACCACCACAAGGGTGAGTAGAGACAGAGGGAAAAGTGTAAAAATGACAAGTTAGAAGAAACCTAGTGAGTGTAGAGCCATGACAGCCTTAAGGAAGGAGAGTCTAAGAGGAATGTTGGTGACAGGAATTCTCTCTTGTCCACCTCTCAGAGAGGAGGGATTTAAAACAACAGCACATATTTCTGTTTATTGTATTTCTTGCAGAGTGTAGGTACTTAATAAACACTTGAGTTTAAAAAAATGTGTGAGGTACACCTTTGTAGATGCCCAGGATGCAGGGTTGCTACGCTGACCTCCTTTATGGAAAGGCTAATGGCCAAGTAGAAGGTTCATCCCACTGTCAGAGGTACCCATCACGTTCCTGCCTTTCCTGGCTACACTGACAGGCTAGAGCCCTCATGAATGACGCAGGCCTCTGGACAATGGCGGCTTATGTAAGTTCTATGCTTTGGAGGTTAGCAGACATGACTTCAGACCCTCCAGTTTACAGAGGACTTTAATTCCACTCCTCTCTTTGTCGCCCTATGGCTTTTATTTTGCCCACCTGTCCACTCATTGTTCACCGTCAAATAACAATTTCTTAAAAGATTATAGTGTGTGCGCGTGAGCATGCGTGAGAACAGTGTGTGTGTGTGTGTGTGTGAGTTGGGGAGGGAGGTGAGCCTGTTAAAATGGTCTGGCAGAGGTCAGAAGACAACCTTGGGGAGTCGGTCCTATCCTTCCACCATGATTCCCAAAGACGCACGCATCTCAGTGCCTTTCCCAAGCTGAGCCATCTCGCTGGCCCTCTACATAGCCATTTAGTAATTCTTCTGTCTGCTCTGTATAGCTGTCTCTTTATCCATCTTAGCGACATGCAGTTTTGCCCATCCATCTGCTAGGGTGACCAGCTTTGCAGTTTGTCACAGAATGAATACTGATTGGCCTTGGCATTCTTGTATCCTAGGTAGCTTTTCAGTGCAGGACAAACCAGGACTGTCTGTTCATCTACCCGTATCCCAGGCATCCTGCACCAACCCATTGGCACACAGCCCATCAGTTACCTCACCCACGTAACAGAGCGATGCTCCCTCCACCCTCCTCACCATGGCAACGCTCCGCCTCCTTCCTGCGCTCCCCTCCCCTCCCCCGCCCATTCCGGAAGCCCCCGAAGCGAATCCTGGCGCCCTGGCAACAGAGTCTTTCAGGCTGCCCAGTCCGCTTGCGTGGCTTCGGGTGCGAGCCAATAGCGAGGGGGGCCGGGAGCGAGGCTCGGGGGGCGGGGCCGAGCGCAGCCGCAGCCATTTTGGTGGAAGAGAAACAATAGGACGGAAGCGTCGCGGGACTGGGCTGTGGCCGCAGGTAACGCCCGCCCCGCCGGGCCCGTGGCCCTGTCGTCCCGGGGTTTTAGGGAAGAGCTTTTCGGTGCCGTTAGCCGACGGGCTTCCTCATGTCTGGGGGTGCTTCCTAGGTCGTTTGGAGAAGGGGTTCTCTAGCTGTCATTGTGCAGCGTCCCCCTTTTTTGTGGGGTAACATTTCCGTCTACCGGGGACGTTATAGCCCTGGTCCTTGGGGAGACGAGCGTTCCCCATTGAGAGGAGGGCACTGGAGAGGGTCTGCCGGAATTGGGGGTAGGGGTAGGGGACGGCCACAGCGCTCTCCCTGGGTCTTCCGGTGGGCAGGAGCTCTTGTTTCAAAGTCCTCCGGCCACGACCTCCCAGGGCACTGAGGATGGGGTCTCTGTCCTTGAATGGAGGGGTCAGCCCTGATGCTCAGGTACTGTTACCTGGGCCCGCAGACGTGCAGCCATCTTGGGTATTGAACGTCACTTGTGCCAGTCACCTCATCTTTGACTGGGGGGCGGGGAGATCAGCGCATCAACCTCACTGTCTTTCTTTTTTTCTTCTTCTTTTTTTTTTAAGACATTAAAACGGATCAGAAGATGCTTTTTAAAAAATACCACAAGTGGGATATTTATTTCTTTAACACTTGATAACGAAATTGCATCTGTCTTCTGAATCCTTCCTAATGATTTGTGTCATTTTAGGATTTTAATTTCTTCCAAATATCAAGAAAACTGTACTAGCAGAAAAATGTAAGAAATTAGTGAAATCTAGTGTTGTTACATGCCAAAGGAAATAGAGCTAGTCACCGCTTGTAAATAAACATTATATTAGAAAAATGTACATAGAGCAGGAAGAAAATAATTTCAAATAGTTTTGAGAAAAAGCCCTGGAGGGATCTAGAGGAAGTGGAGGAGAATAAGGGGGGCCAGGGAGTGAATATGATAAAAATGCATTATATACATGTTTGAAAGTGTTAAGGGATATTTATTAAAAGAAAATCCAGGGGGAAAAACAATACTGAAAGTTTTGAAACATCAAAACTGTTGCAGACTAAAGGACCTTGTTTACAGTAGTTTTCTTGAATATTTGAAAATGTTTGCTGCATTTGCATTTTTCCCAGGATGACATTTTAAAAGAAAGAAGATGCTTATTTACTAAAAGTTGTTGCCACGGAGAGTATATAACTGAAGGAGCTTGTTGTTTCAGTTCCAGCCACTGTCACGGAATATTAAATAAATACTTATATTTGACGTGAACAGGCATTTTGATTGCCTCCTGAATCTTTCCTATTTTGGAAGATCAAATTAAACAGTTGACTGTTACTCAGACTGATTTACTTTGATTCTGGTTTAAATTCAAGTGCATAAGTAAGACTAAACCTGTTATAATTGTAGAAACCAGTTTATCATATGTAATAGACTTCTTTTGTGCTTTGAAGTTTCCTAGGAAACCAATTTTGGTCTATACAACTAAGTTTCTGAACATTGGGTTTTGCCAGGGGGAGTAATTGCTGACTGATGAAACTTAGTCTCCTTTCAAGGAGAGTCAGGGCCCCAGAGATGTCATTGATATCTAGGCAACAAGGATGCGCTAGAGCCCTCCTAGGGCCAGCTTGTTAAGGTGAAAATTTTCCATTGTTGACTCATAAAGAGGATGCACTGGGGAAGAATTTTCCCTTTAAGGGAAAAGTTGGGTTTTTGGTTTGATTGTTTGAGACAGGGTCCCTCTGTATCCCTGACTAGCCTGGAACTAAATACATAGATCAGACTAGCCTTGAGCTCTGCCTGCCCTTGACTCTTGTGTGCCAAGATTAGAGGCATTTGCCTCCACCTTGGGCAAGGGAAATTATTTTATGTCATGGGATGATTTTCTTACAAATCAGCCACATTTTTTTTTAATGGTAGAAAATAACCAGAAAGTTACTTTAGTATGATTACATTTTAAAGCATACTTTTAAAATTATATTTTGTCTTTGTGTAATAAAAATAACAAGTAGTGTATGTTATGAAGTCATATTGGTAAGTAAATGTCCTTTTCCAAAAAAATTGAATTGAGAATTCACTAGAAAGTTTGAAGAAAAACATTATTTGCAGAGATAACGTGAATGTGACTTTAATCTGTCACTCATCATCAGCTTCCAACAGTCAACTAATTTCAGCTGATTGTGGCTCACACTTGACCCCCTGTCACTGGGAGGCCAGTAGATTGCCACAAATTCTAAGAGTAATCTATATTAGTCTTAGGCCTATCTTGAGAGACTAATCTCAAAAATCAAAAACAAAAACTACCTCAAACCAAAACCCAGGTAATGGATCCCTATCAACACAGACTTCTTACTGTCTCACATTTTATTTTATTTAACCATTTCTTTTAAAAAGATTTATTTATTATGTATACAGTATACAGAAGAGGGTCTCAGATGTCATCACAGATGGTTGTGAGCCACCATGTGGTTGCAGGGAATTGAACTCAGGACCTCTGGAGGAATAGCCAGTGCTCTTAACCTCTGAGCCATCTCTCCAGCCCTTAAGTATTTATTTGGTTTTTAAAAAGGCCTCACATAATAACTCAGGCGGGTCTAGACCTTATGACAGTCCTCTTGCCTTAGCCTCTAGGTGCTTAATCAGCTACTGAGATTATACATATGAACCGATACAGTCAGTTTGCCTTGTTTCTTCTTTGTGTAGCCTGTCCTTGAACTCACTCTGTAGACCAGGTAGGCTGGCCTCAAACTCAGATGCTGGGATTCCACTTGTGACCCTCACTTTTTTTCTTTTCTTTTCTTTTTTAAAGATTTATTTATTATGTATACAGTATACAGAAGAGGGCACCAGATGTCATCATAGATGGTTGTGAGCCACCATGTGGTTGCTGGGAACTGAACTCAGGATCTCTGGAAGAACAGTCAGTGCTCTTTACCTCTGAGCCATCTCTCTAGCCCTCCTTTTTTTAAAAAAAAAAAAAAAAAAAAAAAAAAAAATTGGGGTATTTGGGTGTTTTATCTGCATGTACGTATGCCAGAAGAGAGCATGAGATCTCACAGGACTACAGTTGTAGGCTGTTGTGAAGTGCTGTGTGGGTGCTGGGAATTGAACTTAGGACCACTGAGCCATCTATCTGGCCCCTAGAGGAGGAGGAAAAGTAGAAGAAAGGTGGATTTTGAAGGGTGCACATCCAGCAATGTTTTTGTTGTTTGTTGATTTGCTTTGCTGGACATTAGATCCAGGGCCTTTAAACACAGCTTTTGAGTGACCTTAGCCCCCAAATGTTATTTTGTTTATACTTATTTTAGTGCATATCTCTGAAGACAAGAAGTGACAGGTATGAGTGAATCCCAACACTCAAAAAGCTGAGGCAGGAGAATAACAAATTCTAGGACAGCGTGTGCTACAACATCTCAACACGAAGTGGGGGAAGCTACCTATGTATTCTACAGTACCCTTACTCTGCTTAAAAACTTGTAATTCCTTATTTTTTAAAATTATCATATTCATATGTCCATCTTAAGTTTTTACTAGTTGGTTGTTTAAATCAGCATTCAAGATCTGCTCATAGGGGCTGAAGAGATGGTTTAGTAGTTAAGAGCACTGTCTGCTCTTCCAGAGGTCCTGAGTTTAATTCCCAGCAACCACATGGTGTCTCACAACCACCTACAATGAGATCTGGTGCCCTCTTCTAACTTACAGGCACAGGCATACCCTATAAGCATGCAGGCAGAACACTGTGTATATAATAAATAAATCTCTTAAAAAAAAAAAAAAAAAATCTTCTTGGGCTGGAGATATGGCTCAGTGGTTAAGAGCACTGGCTGCTCTTCTGGAGGACCTGAGTTCAATTCTCAGCACCCACATGGCAGCTCACAATTGTCTATAACTCTATTTCCAGGGGATCTGACACCTTCACACCAATGCACATAAAATAAAGTTAAATAATTAAAAAAAAAAAAAACAGCTCATAGCATTCTGATGAAGTGGGTGTTGTGCGCCCCCCCCAAAAAAAAACCCCAAAACCAAAAAATCCAAAACAGGGGTTCTCTGTGTAGCTTTGTCTGTCCTGGACCTCATTTTGTAGACCAGGCTGAGTTGGAACTCACTGAAATCCACATGCCTCTGCCTCTGAGTGCGGGGATTAAGGGTGTGCACCACTAGCTCTTGTGACTGAGGTGTCTTTTCAATTTATGTGTGTTTTCTGGTTTTCTTTTTTTTTTTTTTTTTTTTTCTTAAAACTTTATTTTATTTTATTTTTTTATTTATTTGTCTTGGTGTTTGCCTGGAACTGGAACTACAGACAGTTGTTAGCTGCCATGTGGGTGCTGGGAATCGAACCCGGGTCCTCTGGAAGAGCAGACGGTGCTCTTAACCACTGAGCCATCTCTCCAGCCCCCTGTTTTCTGGTTTTCTTGTGATATGTTTATTGAAGCAACTGTGTTAGAATATCTGGCTTTTGTTGATCATTCCTGTGTTTAGACCTTTTGGCTGTGGTGAGTAGCTGGATTTGAATTCAGTCTTACTAATCCTCCCTGTGAAAAAGCTGGGAAAGAACCACCAAGGTGTATTGAGAAATAAACTCAGTGCTAGCAGTGTCACAGACCTGTAGTCCCAGAGAGGACTGTAAATTCAAGAACAGCCTAGGCAGTAAAGGGAGACCTCCATCTTTAAAACCTTTAAAAATATATAATTATTTTGTGTGTGCATGGTGTGTGTTGGGGGAAGGAGGGAGTACTTAGGGAGGCCAGAGGACACCTCTGAAATTGGTTCTCTTCTCTCTGGTTACGTGGGTTTTCAGGATCAAATTGAAGTTGCCAGGCTTGTGCAGCACTCACCTTTACCCACTGAGCCATCTCACCAGCCCCTGAGTTTGGTTGTTTCTGCCCCCAATACGAAGCTTACTTCAGGCTGCAGTGGGAGGAGGATTAGATTTCAGAAGTCTAGTTTCTACGCCAGAACAGGTAGTAACATATGAATTACACAATAGAAAAAGCCTGCTTTATTTTTAAATGTTTATCAAATGTAACTACTGCCAAAGTGATGAGTATCTACAGTAACCTCACAGAAAATAAAAATGCTAACAGCTCACGTTACTGTCACCAGTACTGTGCTGGACACTCCATGGTTCATGCTTCAGTCCTGTTTTCTATTTTATTCCTGTCAAATATCTCCTAATTGTCTTACTCAGGGATGATGTATTTCAGGCTTCAAGTTTCTTGAATCTTTGTGTCTGCTGTCTAAGCACCTGTGGGTAGTTGAAATCAGCTAGAGTTTTTTCTGTTCTTTTCAATTTAGGGATGGATCCAGGGCCTGGTACGTGCTAGACAAAGTGTGCTGACCCTGAGCTGCATGTCTTACACACACACACACACACACACACACACTTGTTTTGAATAAAGACTCTAGGTACTCTGACTGCTCTGTGTCTTGGGCAGCTCTTGATCTTGCTACCCTCCTGCTAAAGGAGCTGGAATTACATGGCTGTGCCATCAGGGCCATTATTTTTTGTCTGCTCTGTCATGGAAGGCTTATAAAATTTTCTACTCACTTTAGTTTTATTTTTTTAATACTTAGAATAAAAATTCACAGTTGATTAAATGAGAAAATATTTAGTGTTTGTATTGTCCTTAATTTTACCACTCATTTGAAAATGCTCTAAAGCCAGATGTGGTGGTTAACACCCCTATAATCTCAATACTTCGGAGGCTGAGACAGGAGGATTGCCTTGAGTTCAAATCCAGCCTGTGCTATATAACAAGTCTCTGTCTCAGATAAAGGGACAAGGGAAGGAAGAAAAAAAAATTATTGAATAAATTTTATGTTTTAATTGAATAAGATGTGTTATAGACCAGAAAGCAGAACCTCTGGCCTGGTGATCACATCTTCAGTTTGTGGACAGGTATGTATGCAGTTGGTTCTGGGCTGGATCTCACAAGGCAGGGTTTATGAGCAGACTCTTCCTTTCCACTGCTGACCCTGTGGTGCTTATGGCCCCAGCTCTCGGGTCGGGGCCATTTCACTCTGTCTTAAACCCCTCCAATTATACTATCCCACAGTACCAGTCCTTGTCCTGTGTTTTGTATTTCTCTCCTAGCTGGACCTGCTTTGGGGTCAACAGCCTTTTTTCTTTTTTTTTTTTTTAAAGTTTTATTTATTTATTATGTATACATTATACAGAGGAGGGTACCAGATCTCATTACAGATAGTTGTGAGCCACCATGTGGTTGCTGGAAATTGAACTCAGGACCTCTGGAAGAGCAGTCAGCGCTCTTAACCTCTGAGCCATCTCTCCAGCCCCTACAACAGCCTTTCTAAACTCCAGCTGCACGCATAAAAAATGTGATACCCCTACACGGCACTTGTCTCGGCTCCGTTGGGAAGTGCAAAAACATTGCATCATTCTTTCCCACTTCTTTTATGAGAGTAATAGACTGTTGTTTTGCATGGATAAAATTAACATTAGATAACACTTTTCTCTCTCTGCCTTACATTTTAAGTTTTAATTTTATTTTTCAAAGTAGGTTGCTAGAGACAATAGTTTTCTAACATAGGGGAACAAAGAACTTTTATTATTTTTCTGAAGCCGGGTCTCATCATGTCACCATGGCTGGCCTGAAACTCCCAATGAGACCAGGCAGGATAAACTTAGAAGGATCTGCCTGCCATGTACTGCCACACCCAGCACTTTGTTTTTTGAGATGGAGTCTCACTTAAGAGATTGTCAGCCTTTGAGTGCTGGGACTACAGGTATATGCCACTGCACTGCCTACCACCTAAATTCTCTGCCCTAGCCTTGAATATTTTTACACAGATATATGTTCTAAGACTGTAGCAGTGTTTACCTTAGCCTAATCCATCCATCCATCCTTCCCTCCCTCCCTCCCTCCCTCTTTCCCTCTCTCTCTCTCTCTCCCCCTCCCCCCCTTCTGGTTTTTGACTGCTGAGCTATCTCTCCAGCTCCATGAAAATTTATGTATTTGGTTTTTCAAGACAGGGTTTCTCTGTGTATCCTTGGCTGTCCTGGAACTAGCTCTGTAGACCAAGCTGGCCTCAGACTTGGAATTGGCTATCTCTGTCTCCCAAGTGCTAGGATTAAAGGCCACCATGTCCAGCTGTTTGCAGCTTGCTTATTGTGTGACCATATTTGAATGTAGGTTTGCCAATCCTGTTTTATTCACTCTTCTTAGGATTTGTGCACATAGGTTGATAGTGGACATTTGTAATCTTAGTCCTGAGGAGATGAAGACAGAAGGATTCCACGGAGTGCCATGCACATCCAGTGCAGCACAATTCATAAGTTCCAGGCTAATAAAGACTGTCTCAGAGGAGGTTTGGATGACATATCACCCAAGGGTGTCACCCAAGGTCCTCTAACTTCCATGCATAGGTGCAAACACTTGTACATACATGCACACACAATTTTCTTAAATAAAGAAATAAACTCTATAGAATGTTTTTGATGCTAAAAATGAATACCCTGTGTTGGAGCCCAGAGATTAAGTCTGTGCAGGACCTTTGTGTCTTGTTTCTGTTCCTCTTGCTCTTGGAGGCTCATCATCTGCAGTAGTAGCTCTAAGGAAGACCCTTAGAACCAGCCAAGAAGCTGTGACTGATTTTACAATGGTTCTACTGTTCTTAGCAGTGAATCTCTGATCTCTGGTACCTGTTGTTTTTCTGTAATGAGTCCTGGATGATAAGTGCCTCATATTCACACCTGTAAGGACAGTCAGTAATCAGTGCATCTCAGAGTTGTAAGAATAGAGGAGCTATGTAAACCGAAGTACTTGATAAATAGTTCACGATGGTTCAGGCCTATAATCTCAGGACTCAGGAGGTCAAAGCAGCAGGATGGTGACATAGGGAGACTTTTGTTTCAAAAAAAAACACTTGTCAGGAATGTAGCTCTACTAGTGTGCAAAGATCTGAATTCAATACCCAGCATAAACTGAGTGTGGTAGTGCTCACCTGTAATCACAGCACTTAGAGGTATAGACTTCAGAGGCTCAGAAGTTCAAAGTCATTAGCAAGTTCAGCCTGGGCTACATGAGATCCTGTTTCAAAGGAAGGAAAAAACAAAAACAAAAACAAACCCAAGACCTCAAAGTTCTGCCCCATTATTATTGAAAATTGAGAACTTAGTGGTTTTCTCCTCTGACCATCCTGTGCCTTATACCTTAGCTATTGTGTGCTGGGCTATAATCTTCACTTGTGAACGAGTGGGCCATTTCTCAGGGTGTCCAACATGGAGTGAAGTACTTAGGCCCAAAGTATGTGTTATATCAAGGTTTATGGTGGTTTAAAAACCTTGAAGAGCTGCACAGCCATCTTTAGTTTTTATATCAGTTTCGGGAATACTTCACCACTGTCTTCTCTCTCGGTGTTAAAATTGGAGAATATTTCACAGATGTGGAGGTCAAAAGAACTCTGTAGGTTCCAGGGAATTGAACCTTGGTGGTCAGACTTGACTGCAAACACCTTTACCCACTGAACCATCTTTAAAACAATTTTTTTTTATGTGCATGGGTGTTTTGCCTACATGTATGTCTTTATACCACATGCATGTCTGATGTAAGTGGTGCTGTGCCCTCAGGGCCCATTGTGGAGATTTGAGTAGAAAGGGTTGTTTTTACCTTGAGGCTGTGGTTCCTGTTGATTACTGCCGCTGGGGCTTTTCTTGAGCAGAGTAAGTGGCTCCTGTGGATCCTGTTTGTTGTCTCATTAAGTACATTCTGGACTAGTGAGCTAAGAGCCCAGGGGCTTTAGTCACAGGTGTTTAGCTTTCCACACTGGGGAAAAAAATAAACATAAAAACATTAAGAATGTTAAAGACTGGTTCAGGAGGTCCTTAAAAACTGACAGTTAATTGTTGTTGAGATGGGTTGCGGAGAAGAGAGTAGATCCTGTTCTGAGATAGATTAGGTGCTGTTTTTACTTGTAGTTTTATGGACAGTTTTTTGCCAGCATAGAAAGCTAAACCAGCTGCTACATCTGAAGCAGGCTTTGTAAGCCTTCTTGGTCTCCAGATTGCAAGAGCTTCATAACAACCATTGCTAATCTAGTGTTCCCAAAAAAATGAGCCTTAGTCTCTGATGTTTATAAATTACTGACAGGCAGCCACAGTGGCACATGCCTGTAATCACATAGCATTTGAGAGTCTGACTCTGTTTTACTAGGAAAAAAAGCAACATTCTACTCATTCTGCTTGTGGGGCAGAAAGCAGGGGTGTGGGGCTTCCCTTTTGAAGTCTAGGGAGAAAGCTGGGGGCTTTGTAAATGCTTAGAGCAGAAGCTCCTTTCTCACTGCTCCTAAATGTGGACCTGCTGTCACAGTGATGCCATTTTAAACTTGTGTTGCGAAGTTAGACAAAAGAATTACAGAACAAAACTTAACTTATGTGGAACGTTTTATCAAAAAAAAAAAAAAAGAAAAAGAAAAAAGAAAGCTACTTAGTTACTACTCTGTTGTCTGGTTACCACTGGAGAACCAGTGGTCTACTCCAAGCCTCATTTTACAGACCAGAAAATAATCCCAGAGGAGAAAAGAACCAGGGGTTAGAGTCTTCCCCCAGCAATTGAGTGGCAAAGGGTCTGGCTCCACTTCATAGGGGGAGTTTTCTTTGTCATCAGACTTTGCTCAGGCAAGATTGAGCCTCATTTTTCCATCTGTACCAAGAAGATGAGTCTCCTGGGAGCATCACTGTGTATGAACTTGAAGATGAATCTAGGCCTGGTGGCTCACGCCTTTAATCTCAGCACATGGGAGGCAGAGGCAGGTGGATCTCTGAATTCAAGGACAGCCAGGGCTACACAGTGAGGCCGTCTCAAAAAAGAAAAAAAGTTAGATGGGAAGAGAAGGTGGTCAAGTTGCTGTATTATGTCTAGCACTAATGCACACCTAGACCTAAGGAGAGGAAGAGAGTCTTGCTGGGCTTTTCAGCCTTTGTCCACACCTTGGACCATATTGTATACAGTAGAACCATTTGAAATTTTTCATTGATGGGGTAAATGGGAGATACCTAGAAAGATAACTCTGCTTCTTAGATGAATGGACTTAAGGAGTAGTATACAGTATGTGTGTGTGTAGCCTGACACCACACATGTATGCATGTATGTTTGGATGCACATGTTTGTCCAGGTGTAGGTCAGTCTCCAGGAATTATTCCTGGAGAATTGTTCACCTTAGTTTTTCAAGGCAGGGCCTCTGGTCCTGAAGCACAATAAGGCTAGGCTGTCTGGCCAGTGAGCTCCAACAATCATCCTGTCTCAGTTTCCCAGCAGTGGGATTACAAGCATGATTCACTGCATCCATTGTTTTTGTAGCTTGTGGGTTCTTGAGATTGTACTTAAGTACTCAGCTTGACTGAAGTCCTTAGCGGGAGTCGGGGAGTGTCTGTTAAAACTGTTATTAGTGTGTGTGTGATGTATAGGCACAGATGTGGGGTTCAGAGGATAGTCTGTGGGGTCTGTTTTCTCCTTCCTCTGCTACATGGGCTTCTCGGGTCATTAGGCTTGTGTGTTGGGCTTCTGCAGCCAGGGTTAAGCCACCATATTCTCTCTCTCTCTCTCTCTCTCTCTCTCTAAGTGATTTCAAGGGACTTGAAACTGTGTTTAGTTCAGACTGGCCTTGAACTTATAGCAGTCTTTCTGCCTCCCAACTTGTGGGGCCTGCCTGCTGCCTAGATTGCTTTTAGAGCAAAGGTAGTTTTATATCTTGACAAAGACTTTGGATTATGTTTCCCAGGCCTGGGCATTAGGGGCATGCTGTACTCTGTTTAGTTAAGTATGGTCCCTGGCCCATATGGTACAGGCAGGCTATGAGTCATTAGCTTTCTCTGCTACTGTTTTCTCAGGAAGTCTTTTAGAGCTAGGTGGTGGTGGCAGCAGCTTCACACACCTTTAATCCCAGCACTCAGAAAGCAAAGGCAGAGACAGGTGGATCTTTGTGAGTTTGAGGCCAGCCTGGTCTACAGAGCAATTCCGGGACAGCTGGAATTACACAGAGAAACCCCGTTTCCAAAAACTAAAAAAAGAAACAGAGACAATCAGTGGGAAGGCATGTAGCAGAGCCCAGTCTTTTGAAAAGATGTGGCTGGAATGCTAGAATGTATGCATTCTTTTTATTCTTTGAGCCTATATAACAGCTTGCCTCATGGGGAAGGAAACATTGGCATAGGTTAGACTTCCTTGCTGTAGCAAACTCAAATTGTGTCAGAATTTATGCATTATTATAGTCCCATTACCTGTGTGATTTTGGGACTTTTCTCAGGATTTATGTCCTCCTGTGGGGTCTGTGGTGGTGATGAGAAAAGAGGTAGTGTCAGTCCCTTGGGTCTCTGTTTACATATAGGAAGGCTTATGAATTTATTGTTGAGTCTACAGTTAAGCTTTCTCTGGGAGGAATTGTTGAAACACCATCAGACAACAGAAAAGGGAAAAATACTGACACCAAGTTAACCTCTCCAGAAAGAAGTTACTCTCGTGAGGCAAGCTAATGTCCTCTCTGAATAGAAATACTAGACCTAGTAGGAGTACCTGAGGTCCTCCAGGCAATTGTATTGGGATATCCAGCTGTAGCAGGCTAGGGCTCACTTGGGAGCCCTAACCTCCCCATATTTAAAGTGTAAGAGGGTGTCAGCCTCATACCATATCATGGTATGTAAGTAAGAAGTCCAATGGGAAGCCTGCATCATAGTGGATGCTTTGCGAAGAACAGTAGGCAGGCACATTTGCAGCAGGCTCTCCCTCTGTCCTCTCGTTTCCTGGGGAAGTCTTGGGAACGAAAAGTGGTGTAGTAGAGCCAAGTGAGGATGGCTGCATCTGTAAGTCACAGTTGGGAAACAGCCAGCTTGACCTGCCCTTAGACAGTTAACTGAGTACAGTGTGTACCTGCTGCTAGGATCCGGTTCTGTGGCTGCGGGTGCCCAGTCACATCCAAGGACCAAGCTGTACGGTGGACAAGAGACCTGACTGCTCTAGGAGCAGGCTCTACTTTAGTTTAAAGGTGTGCTGTGCCTCAGCTTTTAGTGATCAGGATAGAACTGATAAAAATAGTTGGTGACCTAGAACACTGAGTATCTTTTTAAATGGAGTTAGCCAGCTCCAATCAGTTGTTTTTAGATACAGACGTTAATCATTAAAGCGGGTTCAGAGCTCGATTGCTAATAAGGTTAATGGGGCTTGGCTTTGGCTTTTGGCAAGGGGCAGTGTTTATGGACACCTTGAAGAAGTAGATCTTATTAAACAATGCGTAAGTTGGTTTTCCCTGTATTTAAATCCATTTTATAAAAATATAATTAGAGTAACTCGGGCACAATTTACCTTTAAGTAATTGACAACCTCAGTTAGAAAATGGTACGGTTTTATCTGGATACTGGTGTTTTTACGCCATCGTGGCTTTGTGTTTTGCATGCTGTAGTGGCTTTCTAATGCTGTGGTGGCCGAGTTTGGCGGTTTAAGGGCCCCCGGAGCCCAGTCTTTGCTGGTCGATATCTGCCCCTCCTCTACTCTTGCTCCACCCTCCCAATGTTTGTCTTTCTGGAAGGAGGCGGGATAGGCAGTGTGGGCGGAGCCCTGTGTGAGCTGAGGCTGTTTGTCTTCCTGCTGAGAAGGCCAAGCAAGTACTGAAGGCGGTTCCCAGGCCACTTCCAAAGCTCATGTCATCACTGTTTGCTTCCGACAGAGTGCCCTGGCCTGTACAAACCTAGGAGCAGAGAGCAAAGAGGCAGACGTAAGGACAGACAGTAAACGGAGGACGCGCTGGCCGCTGGACCCCGCTGCCTCCCCTTTCTCCCTGCTGCCTCTGTCCGGAGGATGAGCCCAGCCTTCAGGACCATGGACGTGGAGCCCCGCACCAAGGGCGTCCTGCTGGAGCCCTTTGTCCACCAGGTTGGGGGCCACTCGTGCGTTCTGCGATTCAATGAAACAACCCTGTGCAAGCCTCTGGTTCCAAGGGAGCATCAGTTCTACGAGACTCTCCCAGCTGAGATGCGCAAATTCACTCCCCAGTACAAAGGTGAGCCCCCAGCTGCTAGAGGGTTCGCCAGGCTGGTGAGATGTCAGGGACTGAGGCCGCGAAGGCCCTGGCAGCAGTCCTGGGAGCCCTCCCTCCCTCCCTCCCCCTTCCCATTTACCTCTTGTCTTCCCTTCTCCTCCTCCTCTTGGCCCTCAGCCCAGCACCTCACACCCTCAGTTTTCAAGCCCTGGTAAGATTGCTCAATTGTTTTGTTTTCTGGATTTGCTTTGAGTTTATTTTTGGTGGAAGTATAGTTACTTTTTATGTTCAGGTGTCTCTTGCTCAAGGTAACCCATAGTCCCCATGTGGGGACAGTTCTGGAAGACTTTAGGAGGATTTTACCCAGAATTCTTGCTGCCTGCTTTTTGTCCTCCAGGAAGTCAGAAGCCCTGGTGATTAGGTAGGCTGGGACAGGGTTGAGTCAGTTGGAATGCAGAGTGGGAGGATTGTGCTGATTAGCTCAAGGCCTTTGCTATTACGGAATGTCCCCAAGAATTGCTGTGTGAAGGCAACACTTTGATTCACAGAGAGTGACTTTTCCTTTCTTTTTATAATGATACACTTCAAGGGGTAGTCAACCACCAGCATGGTGTGGTCTTCACTGGGGAGGAGGGGGAACCTTTTGTAAGTCAGAAGGGAACTTATTAAGAAATTAATTTTAAATGTATATTACCAGGTTAAAAAAAAAGACTAGAATAACTTAGATTCTCCTGGGACAATTAAAACATTGTTCTTTAAAGATAGGATGGACTGGGTTACCTCTTTACTTGGAAATGCATGTGTTGGGACTGGGGGAGTTGGGGACCCTCACTTGGTCCTTTTCTGTTATTTTTTTCCAGGACAAAGCCAAAGTTCCCTTGTTAGCTGGCCACCCCTGCCCCGTTTTTATCCCCTTGGTCCGTCCTTATGCCCACAGGGAAGTGTGGTCCCCTGACACCCCCTCCCGATCCTCTGCGCCCAGAGCTGGGGGCCACCTCAGAAGTGTCGTCTCTCTTGAGCACGCATTTCCCTGCAGCACCAAGCGGGCAGGCAGCAAGGACTGAGCAGATTGAGTGATCGAGGGGCAGAGAGGCCTAGGAGAAAGGTGTTCAGCCAGTCGGCTATAAGGCGCTCGTCGGCACCGCTGAAATGCTCCCATCTGGCAGCCCCTTCCTCAGAGACTGTCTAATTACACATGGCAGGTCCTAGAGACTCAAAAGGGGAGAGAGAGCTGCTTTCAAGGCTACATGTGTCTGTTCCTGCCCCCTCATCTGCTGGTGTTCATTTTGTTCTTTTGTGACACAAACTTCAAAAACCAATAAAAACATAATTGAGGAGAGGCTTGGCTCGCCCACCCGTGCAGGGTGCTAGAGAAGCCTTGGCCAGGGTGTCTGTGCTGTGTGCTTTGTTTGCTGCTTTCCTTTGCTTTGCTCTCCCGGGCTCCCTCACCCTTGACTGCTCTCACGAGAAGGCGCACCCGTGTTCCCTGCATTCAGGCTCTGCTTTAAAGCAAGCCTCCAGGCCGTCGGAGTTTCTGTTTAGGGCATACAAATTCTTATAAGATATATAGAGTGATGTTTTTGTGTCTCTCTCAGGACTAGAAGAGTTACATCAAAATTAATAAACATTTTCAATGATGGAAAAATGTGTCTTGTAATTCTTTGGCCCCTGCCTTCCCTTGTTGGTGCTTTAGAGAGGAAGTCTCTCGGCCATGTTTGCTCCCTAATTGCTTGTCTTGTATGGTGTCACTTTTTTCTAGCTGTTTTGATATTTGTTAGGTTTGCAGATGAGTTTGGGGCCTCTGGCAACATAGAGACTAAGGAACAGGGTAAGAAACAAAACCAATGTTACAATCATGTTATCTAGAATGCTTTTTTTCTGTGGAATTAAAAGTCTCTTCTGCTCCTCACCCCCTTTCAGGTGTGGTGTCAGTACGCTTTGAAGAAGATGAAGACAGGAACTTGTGTTTAATAGCATATCCATTAAAGGGGGACCACGGAACTGTGGACATTGTAGACAATTCAGACTGTGAACCAAAAAGTAAGCTGCTAAGATGGACAAACAAAAAACACCATGTCCTAGAAACAGAAAAGAATCCCAAGGATTGGGTTCGCCAGCACCGGAAAGAGGAGAAGATGAAGAGGTGGGTAAAACTGAGAGGAGCCTTGTGCTGTGTGGGAGAGGATGTGTTGGGGGCTGGTTGTAGTCTGGTTCCCTAAGGCCAAGTACTCATAATGGACCCATAGGTGACTTGCTGCTGGTCCCACATGTCTGGTGTCTCTAATTGGCTATGAGTTAGATCATGCCATTTTGCATAAATAGCTGAAGTGGCAGCTATAAAAGAGATTGACTCATTTCTTCCACAAGTGCTTTGTGCCTGGTCACAGGCAGACTGGAGCCATTCTTTTACTTCAGGTTGCTTGTTAATGATGGGGGACAAAATGATCAATTAGCATCTGCAGAAGTGAGGACCCATGTAGGCAGGAGCTTATAAGTCCCATAGGCTGTCAAAACTTATAAAAGTATAAAATGAAAGTGTAAAGTATGTGTAATGTGGTTAAATAGATTAACCCATGATTCTAGTGCAATTTCACTTCACTCCACCCCCCCTTGGTCTTTGGACTTAGGAGAGACCCCATGAACCAGAGGCCAGGAGTCATATTGCCTGGAAAGGGGGAATGAAGACTGCCTGCCTCATAAGTTGGGGAGAAAAGGTCATTGTTACATCTTGCTATAGAAAAGAGTGGCAAGATGCTTCCTTTAAAAAAAAAATTTAATCAACTTTCTATAAGTAGATACAATGACATCAAATAAATATCCATCATTCTAGAAAGTTGCTTTATTATTTTTTCATATTTAATTTTAACAATACATTATGATTTATTGAATTCTTATTTCTTTATAGTCATAAGTTAGAAGAAGAATTTGAATGGCTGAAGAAATCTGAAGTCTTATACTACAGTGTAGAAAAAAAAGGAAATATAAGTTCCCAGCTTAAACACTATAACCCTTGGAGCATGAAATGTCATCAACAGCAGTTACAGAGAATGAAGGAGAATGCAAAGCATCGAAACCAGTACAGTATCCTTCGTCAGAAGGGAGATGAAGAGGAGGGGCAAGGAGGGCTCAAAGGGAGAGCTTGGGTAGTTGGTGGTTTATAATAGCAGGGTCTCTGTGTAGCTCAGCTGGACTAGAACACTCGTCTTTATTACTGGAATTAGAGGTGTCTGCTATGACACCTGCCTGAAGTGTGTGTTCTGTTTTGGGGAATGGATGTGTGTGCCTTCTCACATGTACTGCAGCCTGTGTGAGGTCAGATGACAACTCGCAAGAGTCCGTCCTCTGCTTTCACCAAGGTTCCAAGGATTGACCTCACTGGCCATCAGTGGGCCTCATTTTGTTTTATATTAGCTATATATAATTAATATAATTATATTATACTAGAGTTGTACCCAGGATGGCCCTGTGTGACAACTGAGTGACTGTCACCTCCTTTACAAATAGAACCTGGTCTCAGAGAACAAGGAAGGGAAGACACCAGGTCTCTGAGAACCTCATGAAGAAGCCATCTTGTACCAGATGGGCTTAGGCTATATGCCAAGCGTCTGGTCCCTTTTTCAGCTTCCTGCAGACGGTCTCACAGATTTTAACCTGTTCCAGTTGAGGGACTTACAGGACTAGTATTTTCTATCCTGCTGTACTACTCTGCCCTACAAAGGCTGTACACAAGGAAAGTACCAGGACCCTTTGTTTCTTTCCAGTAAACTGTCAGTCACTGGCCTCAGGTTTTTGTTTGTTTTTTGTGGTTCTGGGAATGAATCCAGTCTAGGTTTAGATCTAGCTAGGGTTGGGGACATACACAGTGTGTACAGAGGCCGGAGAACAATTTGCCGCAGTCTGTTCTCTCTCGTGTGGTCACCCATTGAACCACCTCATTGCCCACCCCAGGATCTCTTTGGTTTTGTTTGTTTTTTAATCTTTTTCCTGAGAATTTCTTTTCTTTTTTATTTTTTTTAAGGAGCTTTTTTATTTATTTATTTTCCTTGGTGTTTGCCTGGAACTGGAACTACAGACAGTTGTTAGCTGCCATGTGGGTGCTGGGAATTGAACTCAGGTCCTCTGGAAGAACAGTCCGTGCTCTTAACCACTGAGCCATCTCTCCGGTCCTGAGAATTTCTTTTAAAGATTTATTTATTTATCATGTATACAGTATACAGAAGAGGGTACAGAAGATGATGTCATTATAGATGGTTGTGAGCCACCGTGTGGTTGCTGGGAATTGAACTCAGGACCTCTGGAAGAACAGTCAGTGCTCTTAACCTTTGAGCCATCTCTCCAGCCCCGAGGGAGGTGATTCTTGCCCCAATGCAATATGCAATTTTGAAAATACTTTATGACACAGAAATATACATTAGATGTGTAAATACAAAAAGATAGCTAATACAATTTTACTTGTATGTCCCAATATTGTTTAGTTATATATCAGGAGAAAAAAACAGTCAAAAATATCAGAACACTAACACTGACAAATGTAAGTTTCTTTTTTCTTTTCCTTTAAAGATTTATTTATTTATTTGTTTGTTTATTATGTATACGGTATACAGAAGAGGACACCACATGTCATCATAGATGGTTGTGAGCCACCATGTGGATGCTGGGAATTGAACTCAGGACCTCTGGAAGAACAGTCAGTGCTCTTAACCACCTCTGAGCCATCTCTCCAGCCCCAAGGAATTTTTTTAATGTTTACTAGGAAAAACTGTTATTCAGAGTTGGACATTAACCTACTTGAATTAGTTTCCTGTCATAACTATCTTCATATACCCAGTGCTTCACAATGACTTTTTAAAATTCTTTTATTTTTTGAGATCATAATTACATTATTTCCCCCTTCCCTTTCCTCCCTCAAACCCCGCATATACTCCCCCTTGTTCTCTTTCAACTTCATTTCTCATTAGTTGTTGTTACATGCATATAAATCTATACATAATTCCTAAATCTAACCTGTTCAGTCTGTATGGCGTTACTGGTGTGTATGTTTGCAGGGCTGACCATTTAGTATTGGATAACCAATGGTGTGCTCTTCCCTGGGAAAGACTGTTCTGCTCTTAGCATCCCTTAGTTTCCTGTAGTTAGTATAGCATTGAGGCCTGTGGGCTTTGCCTTGCCCACTTTAATGTGTCTAGTGTGGTTGTCCTTGGCCAGCTCAGGTTTGGTAAACCTGTGTAGCCTCAAGTTTCTGGCCCATCCAGCCCCGTGGCCAGATCAAAGTTCTCCCACCTGTGTCCGGGAACCTTGTATAAAAAAATTACTCAGAGGCTAATATTAATTGCAAACTGTTTGGCTTATGGCTTAGGCTCATTGCTAGCCAGCTCTTGCATCTTAACTTTACCCATTTTCATTAATTTGTATCGCCACATGGCATGTTGCTTACCTGTGTTTATATCTTGCTTCCTTGGGCAGCTTTGCACTTCTTTAGCTGGCTTGCCATAGGCCAAAATAGCCTCTTTATTAACCAATGTTATTCACAGAGTACAGAAAGACATCCCACATCACTTCCCCTTTTCTATCTGATCAAAAAGGAAGGTTTTAATTTCAACATAGCAAAATTATATATGACAAAACAGCTATCAAGTAAGAATTACAGTTACAATATCTAGTCTATTTGTATTTAGCAAAATTAAAGAAAATACTCTATCGCCCACCTTATCCCTGTGAATCCAAACCTTTATGAGTGTGGCTTCTGACATTCCTTGGGAGACAATCCCACATCGAATTTCCTGATCCTCTGGCTCTTAGGATCTTTCTGCCTCCTCTTGTGCCGTGTCCCTGAGACTTAGGGGCAGGGGTGTGTTGTAAATGTACCCATTGGGACTGGCCTCCACACCTCTGCATTTTGACTGGTAGAGGTTTCCAAGAGAAGCTTCCTTGATGAGTAAGGGCTATAGTTACCAGGCTAGACCCTGGAGACAGATGGCAACTGACTTTTTTTTTTTTTTTTTTTTTTTACTTATTATATACAGGGCCTTGGGCAGGCTAAACAAATCTCCTTACCACTGAGCTAATTTAGGTCACCTACCCTAGTTTTGGTTTTTTTCCTTGAATTTGATTCTGAAGCAAGTCTGAGATATACATCATTTTATTTGTTTATACTTTATCATGTACCCATAAAAGGTAAAACTATTTTAGCATGAGGATCAGTTTGATTCTCAGCATCCAGGTAACAACATTGGATACACTTGTAATCCCAGCAATGGGAAGGAGAGACAGGAGGATCTCTGGAGCTCATTAGCCAGCCAATCTGGTTGAATCATTAAGTATCCTGTCTCAAAAAAAAAAAAAAAAAAAAAAAAAAACTGTGGAAAATGATTGAGGACAGCAGTAGGGCTCAACTTGTGCTCTCCACACAATGTACATATATATGCATGAACATATACACATCCACAAAATGTTTTAAGATAAGAATATTTTGAAACATTTAATACCCTTTTATTTTTCAAAAATAAACAATAATTCTTTTCTATGAAATTTTATTTTGCTGGACATGGTGGTGCATGCCTTTAATGCCAACACTTGCTTGGGATAGGGGCAAAGGCAAGTGGATCTCGGAGTTTGAGGCCAGCCTGGTTTACAGAGTTAGTTCCAGGACAGCCAGAGTTACACAGAGAAATTTTGTCTCTAAAACCAAATGGGGGGGGGGGAGGAAGGAAAAAGGAAAATACTTATTTTCATGTTCTTATTTTTCTAATTATCACAGTTAATGTGTTTTTATTGTTGGTCTATTTGACCAACAATAAAAGTTCATGTGCATCAGATTTTAAAATAATAATCTCATTTTTTTTTTCTTCTTGGAGATTTGTCAGAACAAATAACTAAGGATCAGCACTAGGGAGATATCTCTGTGGTTATAGATAGGGTTTGATCTGCAAGCATGAAGACCTGGGTTTGAATCCCAATACCCATAGAAACATCTGAGCATGACAGCTCAGGTCTGTAACCCTGCAGGTCTGTAGGGCAGAGACAAGAAGACCCCTGGAACTTGGTGGCTGGTTGGTCTAGCCAGTTGGTGAGCTCCAGGTTGAGGCAAGAACCCATAACCATCTGTTTATTGGTTTATTAAGGGATGCAATAGGCATACAGATTTTGCTAACACAGAACAATGTAGACTCTGCTGCTGATGCTGCTGATTCAGCTGCTGTTCTGCTCAAGGATGATGGGTACCAACTACAAGCCACACTGCACATGACCCCTGTTGCTCTCTTACAAAGTCATAGCTATGCAGGCAAGGTGAACAGAAGGAATTCCCACACCAGCCTCAGTGAAGAAACCTGTCTGAAAATACACAGTTTGGGAAGCGATAGAGCAGGGTGCCTGATGTCTGGATTTCTTTTGCTCCAATATATGCATGTGCATATTAGAAAGATCTGGATATAGATCTGATCTACATCCTATGATCTGGATTTTACTTAGTACATCCCTTTAGTATCTTTTACATGTGACCTTCTCTCTTTCTAATAAGTTGATAATTGGCTCTAAAGGCTTGACCAGATGCAGGTTCAGTTCTTCAGGGGCTACAAGCAAGAACCCTTTAGAAATGGTACTGTCAATTGGGAAACAGGATGTTTAGCTTTGTTTCTCAGTCACTGTTTTAGAGCCACTATTTTCATTAATGGTTTTCTAATTTTGTTCTTTATTAGCTAGAATTTTATGAAGAATAATCTTGAGGTTTAGTTGGAAAGAAATGTTCATTTACTTTATAAACCAAATGTTTGGGACAATGAATAAATGGGTCCTAATTTTCCAGAGGTGTCTATCATAGTGTGATTTTTAGCATCATCTTGAATGTATGAGTTAAGCATATTGACTGTATTTTCATCAGTTGAAGGATGTTTTGGGCTTTGTGCTGTGATGGATCAAGCCCAGGGCCTTGTGAATTCTAGGCAAGCGCTCTCTCCCTGAGCCAGATCTCCACAGTCTACAGCAGGTTTCTTGACTGATGACCTAAATGGCCCATTGTTGTGTTCCCTTCTGATCTGGAAAAGGTGGTCTAGGAGATGACCGTATATATTTCCTGTCCTGGATGTTAACTTAAACAGTTTGTTTGTTTTGAAACAAGGTTTCTCTCTATATCCCTAGCTGTCCTGGAACTCACTCTATGGACTAGGCTGGCCCTGAACTCTGAAATCTGCTTGCTTCTGCCTCCTTCGTGCAGTACCACCACCTGGTCCTTAAACCGTTTTTTATTGGCAGAAGTCAGTAAAGGACTAAGTAGTGAATATTCAGGTTTTGTAGGCCATACAATCTATTGCCCCAACTCTGCCATCGTACTAACGTCCATAGATGTTGGTATAAGTGAATTAGTATGGCTATGTTCTAATAAAACAAGTTACTCTTTGTGACCAAACATTTTCTTTTAAAGATACTTTTGTGTATGATGTATGTGTACTTGTCTGTGTGTGAGGGTAAAGCATATGCCGTGGCATGCGTATGGAGATTGGACAAGAACATCAAGTGTCCTCAACTTCTACCTTATTTGAGGCAGTGTCTCTTTGGCACTTGTCTGTGTACTTCTTCAGCCTGTCCAGTCCTAGAACTGCTAGGACATGGTTCTGTCATCACCTCACATCTCCTCTTAAGAATGGTGGGATTAGGGGCTGGAGAGATGGCTCAGAGGTTAAGAGCACTGACTGTTCTTCCAGAGGACCTGAGTTCAATTCCCAGCAAAACCACATGGTGGCTCACAACCATCTATGATGAGGTCTGGTGCCCTCTTCTGTAAAACTGTATGCATAATAAATAAATAAATCTTTAAAAAAAAAAAAAAAAAAAAAAGAATGGTGGGATTATACCATTCTTAATATACAAATGCAGCCATATCAGTTTTACACGGATTCTGGGGATCCAGACATAGGTCAGCAGGATTGCCATGGCAATTAAGCCTTTTTCCCAGCCTCGACCGTTTCTTTCCTAGGATATAATCTGTTGTATATTTTGATATGACTTGATATTTTTGATAAAGTATTATATATTTTACATCAAAAATGTAAAGCCTAGCCTGACAGTGGTGGCACACGTCTTTAATCCCAGCACTTGGGAGGCAGCAGGCATATCTCTGTGAGTGAGTTCCATGACAGCCAGGACCTGACAAAGAAACCCTGTCATCAAAACAACAACCAAAAAATATATAAATACAGTAAAACCTGAGCTGGAAAGATGGCTCAGCGATTAAAAGTTCTACTGCTATTGGGGACCACTAATTCAATTCTCAGTATCCAACTCAGGTGGCTCCACCTGTAACTCCAATTCTGGGAATCTGAATTAGTTACCCTCTTTTGGTATGTACGCATATGTACAACCTAATACAGACACACAGACACAGAGACTTGATATGTGTGTCTCTGGCTGGGTGCCTTGGGCCTGTGTTGTCTAGACACCGGCTCTTGTTATTTATGCTCGTTCCCTGACAGATCAAGGGTACCTTTGGGATCTCTCCTCAGCGGATGATAGAGTAGCTAAGGAAATGGAGTAGCCTGTGGGCTTAGGCTTCTTTATTCATTATGTGAATATACTTCCTTTGGGGTATTGTCCTTAACCACTTAGAATTTATCTTACTGGAGAACCTAACTTCCCGCTACGAGGTGCCTTGTGTCCTGGACCTCAAGATGGGCACACGCCAGCACGGCGATGATGCTTCAGAGGAGAAAGCAGCCAACCAGATCCGAAAATGTCAGCAGAGCACATCTGCAGTCATTGGTGTGCGTGTGTGTGGCATGCAGGTGAGGACAGTGCTTACACTAAGAAAGGACTATGAGGGTATCCAGCGCCTGTCACTGCACTGGCAGAGAACTTGGAAATGCTCCCAACAGTCAAACTCGGGTGTTTCTCCTTTAAAAATTTAAAACTCTTCCCACTCAGTTTTCCCCACTTCCCCTAAATCATCCAGTCTGCTTTCTTTAAAACAACAACAAGCAGATTCGGGAGAGATACATCTCAGCTGGTAGAGTGTGCACTAACATACATGAGGCTGTGGGTTCAGTACCCAGTACCAAAACCAAAACAGCAGATTTGAGTGAGCTGAAGATAATAGCTCAGTGGTAGAGTGTACCATTTGATCTCAGCATAGACACACACACTTAGAAATTATTATTGTTATTTTTTTAAAAAACCAGGTTTAGTCTTACCTGAGTCTATTGCTTTCTTATTAAAAAAGAAAGCCTGTATTCGTAGTTGAGTCCTCAGGCTAATCTGGCTGGCTGAGTCCATATACATGTGTCCATACTAGGATACAAAGTTCAGCCATTTCTGTTGATGTAGTTTCAGAATAGGTACCTTGAATAGGTCACTTCTGAACCTAGGTGATGATCAAAGATAGGAGCTCCTGTGTGACTGATACACTCAGGTTACACGATCTCATCAACTAATCACATCACCCTCATTCACTCAATGTTGAGGTCTCCAAATGCCTTTTGACCCTGACTTGCTGATCTCTCCCACAGGTGTACCAGGCTGGCACTGGGCAGCTCATGTTCATGAACAAGTACCATGGGCGGAAGCTTTCAGTGCAGGGCTTCAAGGAGGCACTTTTCCAGTTCTTCCACAATGGGCGATACCTTCGCCGTGAGCTCCTGGGCCCTGTGCTCAAGAAGCTAACTGAGCTCAAGGCTGTGTTGGAGAGACAGGAGTCCTACCGCTTCTATTCAAGTTCCCTCCTGGTCATTTATGATGGCAAGGAGTGGCCAGAAGTGACCCTGGACTCGGATGCTGAGGACCTGGAAGACCTCTCAGAAGAGTCGGCTGATGAGTCTGCTGGTGCCTATGCCTACAAACCCATTGGCGCCACCTCAGTGGATGTGCGCATGATCGACTTTGCACACACCACTTGCAGGCTGTATGGCGAGGACAGTGTGGTACATGAGGGCCAGGATGCTGGCTATATCTTCGGCCTCCAGAGCCTGATAGACATTGTCACAGAGATAAGTGAGGAGAGTGGGGAGTGAGCTTGCTGGCTATTCCAGTACCTGAGAGACTCTCTGTGTCCCCCTACAGCTGTGCTGTCGGGGAGGAGGCCAGTATGGCCAGGTGGTGGCCTCTGCAGCCTGGAGCTGATAGACAGTGGCCTCTGTGACGGACACCCCCCCCCCCCCGCCTGAGCCAGCCCCAGCAGTGCTCAGTCTTTTATTTATTTTAACTATTTCTTCAACATTCCACATTTGATGATGCAGATACCTCTTCCCTGAGTGTAAATGTTCTAATACAGATCTTTTTGTTTATTGTATACAGTGATGCTGTCATTCTTTCTAAGCATGCAGCCTCCCAATGTGCACGAGCCCTCCATGCGTTGTGACCTCCCAGTCCCTTTGTCCACTCTGTAGTTAGGTTGAAGCTATCACAATGGATTGACTTTACTGACAAAGTGTCCCAGGTTAGCACCTTGCAGTTATCAAAAACAGAGATTCTCCTACACTTACTTATCCAGGTTACTGTGGTTTATGCTGACTGGTTCTCTATCACTCTTACACAAAAGTATAGTTGGCATAGGTTTTCCCATAGCCCTACACAGCTTAAGGAGACGTTAAACAACAGGGGCTCCAGTCCTTGATTTCTCCTGGGTGTTGGCAGCAAGTAACTAATTGGCTGGACGTAGTAATCTCAGATACCCTGGACCCCATGCTGGAGTCTCAAGTAGCCACTGGTCTCTGGTCTGTTGGTAGCCATGAGCCCAGATGGAAGACATGTAAGTCAATTTGGACAGGGTGGTTTTGGCTTCAATCTGCTACCTCTTACTCAGCAGTCCCATAATTAATTGTTCCAGTTCCCAAAGACAAGCCAGCATCACCCTAAAGAGCTACTACTGCCACGTGCCTGGAGAGCTGCAAGCTGGAGAGGAGAGCAGTGGGTCAGCAACTGGCAGAACAGATTGAGGATGGAGAAGCCAGGGTCTGGGTGTCAGACTGGGGATGGAGAAGCCAGGGTCTGGGTGTCAGATTGATGTCTCAGTTTAACCTTCTGACAACTTTCCAGGTCCCACTGGGCCGTCTCTCTACCACGCCTAAAAGTAGATTAATGAAGGTTAGGTGAGTCAGAGGCAGCTGGATTGCTGTTAGTTTCAGGGCAGTTGGGGCTGCAGAGTGAGACCCTGTCTTTACATTTAATTTTTTTTTAAGGCCTGATGTAGTGGCACATACTCCTAGTCCCAGTACTTGGGAGGCAAAGGCAGGTGGATCACTGAATTCTGAATTCAAGGTCAGCTTGGTCTACATAGTTCCAGAATAGCAAGACTGCATAGTGAGACCTGGCCCTAAAAAGAAATAAAATTAAAACAACAACAACAAACTTTTAAGTCTGATGGTCTGATTCAGGTGTACACATCCCGTGCTCTCTAGATTCAGTCTTTTATTTGAAAATATACAACTCTCGAGGACCCTTGATGCCCTTACTGGGACTCAGGGATGTCAAAGATTTCAAAGATGTAGAGGTCTGGACTGACTAAAGCTGAAGGTCAAGGATGCCTTTTCTTTTTATTATCTATCTATCTATCTATCTATCTATCTATCTATCTATCTATCTATATCTATCTATCTATCTATCTATTGAGACAGGGTTTCACTATGAAGCCCAGGCTAATTTTTCCAGCCTCTGCCTCCTGGATGCTGGGATCATCATTCAGGATTCAAAACATGTTCTCAAACCCCCACGTATTCAATCTCTACCGTTAGCCTTTGTCCTTCACCCCTTCTTTTTCCAGAAGGGTCATTTGTGAGGTTGAGGCAGGAAGGCAGGGTTATGTAACATACTGCCTTAAAAAAAAGGACACACACAGATTGATTTATTATTAAGGACATAGACTTTGAATCCTTTGTGGCAATAAAACCATAACTGACAGAAGTCGGATCGTGGTCTAGAAGGGCGTGCTCAAGCAGAGGTAACAGGTGCAAAGAGTCGAGATAGAAAGGAAGAAAGCCAGCAGCTGAAGGGAGCAATTCACACTTCAGACAGTCCAACCTGGTTTTGTGTCTCATCCTCCCGCCTCAGTGACAGAGCAGGGACTTGGTGCAAAGACCCCTCCCCACAAGGGACTTCCAAATATCTGATCAGTATTCCTCAAAGCAAAGCGCCACATCCCCGTCTTCTGGAAGGCCTGTGCGACTTACTAAGGAGATGTAAGGAAAGGGATGCTCTCACCGGAGCGGAGTAAGGGGGAGGGAGCTAGGACCGGAATCCGCTGACTGCAGTCTGAGGTCTGAGCGGCCCAGGGACCCGCGGGCGGAACCTCTCAGGGCCGCGAGGGGGCGTTCCAACGCCCGAGCTCTCGCGCTCACGGGGCGGGGCTCGGACGGTCGCGCATGCGCTCGTGTGGCGTGTCACGGGGTGGGGCGGGGCGAGCGCAGCGCAGCGCAGCGCGGCTCTCTGGGCCTGGCTTCCCGGCTCCTCAACCTCCTTTGCTTACCCGGCACCGGCGCGGCCCGTCCCGGCCCCATGTACCGCGCGTTGTATGCGTTCCGCTCGGCGGAGCCCAACGCCATGGCGTTTGCTGCAGGCGAGACCTTCCTGGTGCTGGAGCGCAGCAGCACGCACTGGTGGTTAGCTGCACGGGCACGCAGTGGCGAGACGGGGTACGTGCCGCCTGCCTACCTGCATCGTCTGCAGGTGAGTGTGTCCCTCCTGGCCGGCCTCTCGACCGAACCCCCTCACTGGTTCGTAGAAGCGATCCAGGAAGATCAGCCAGCTTCTTCGGACTTTTACCAGACAGGGAGTTTGAGAATCTGACCTCAGTCCCAGGAGCCGTCAGGACTGAGACCCCAAGGGCCGTCAGCACCCATCAAAGACTAGGCCTTTGACATCTAATCGCAGGCCTGTAAACAGCCTAATTCTGGGATTGGCACTCCAGGCTTCCCCGAATCCAGAATCAAAGCCTCCACATAAATAGAATTCCTTAGCTGGACCCAGAGACTCCAGCCTATTACCCAAGTTCCAAGACCCCATGCCCTTATTCCCGCATGCCAGGTTCCTAGGATTCCACAGTCTTGCATCCCTCCCTGCTCCATTTGGAGCCTTCACCTTTACCATAAAGACTGCCGCGCCCTCCCTCCGCTGACACTACCGTCTCATACATCACCTGTTTGTGAAACCACCTCCAGGTTCTCAGCTCCTAGCCCACACCCACACCCTTGGACCCCAGAGCCTTAGGCGTTCCCATCCCTTATTTGACCTCCAATTCCTCTAATATCTCTGTCTCCTGAACTCACCCACCTATCAAACTCTACCCAAGGCCCCTGGACCCTGCTGATAAGGCTCTGTGGTACTGCCTCCACTTCCCCAAGCCGCCAGTCCTGACTTCCAGGGTTTTCCTTCTAAAATATGGGGAGCTCCATCCTGGAATGGGAGCTGCCCACATTGTGAGGAAGAGCCTCCTCCATGGCTTCCCCTTCTGAAGATGGCCTGGTTTCCTTCCAGGGGAGGCTGCAGCTCCGGTTGCTGCTTCCTCAGGGGTAACCCTGCTGCAATTCTCCAGTTAATCTGTTCTGACTGTAGGAAGAAGCTGGGGGGGGGGGGGCAGCCTGTCCTGTGCCAGACTCCTGCCCAGCCCTGGTCCCTAGCTATAAAAACATCCTGTCCCAGACCAGTTATGGACAGAAATAATGTGCTAAAGTTGGAAATGTTTGGTCTTACCAAAGGGGAGGGACCCTTGGTTCTAAGTAAGGGCTTCCTCACAGATCCTTAGCCTCATCCTTATCTAGAGATGCTTGGGGTGAGAGACACAAGGGTCAGTTTTCCCTAAAATGTGTCACACTAGCCCAGCCTTTTGAGCATAGGGATCATATTGTAGACATCTAGGGGAAGTCTACCTCTTCCTCAGAGCCTGTGGATCCCCTGCCTCAGGCCGGTGGGCTGGGAGTTCAGGAAGGAAGGAACAGTCTCTGCACATCTCTGTCTTACTCTACCTGACAGCAATTGCCTCTCTTCCTCAACCTTTCCCCGCTGTGCTGGGAAGCTGTCTTCCTGTTTTGTCTCTCACTGCCCCTGGGCCTTCTCTCTCCACATCTGACTTGTTATTTGTGTAGACATGTATTTTACTCTTTTAGCCTCCCCCAGCCCATCTCTTGTCTCCCTGCCCCTCCCCCAAACACTTTATGCCACATGAAGGACTTTGCTGACTCCTGGATCTATCTATCTGACCCCAGCAGAGAAGCTTCTTAAACTAAGCATGATGCCTTACACCCACAGTCTCAGCATTTGGAAGAATTACCATGAGTTCCGGGCCAGCTTCGGCTGCACCTTCACTCACCTCAAAAACCAGCCACCCAGGCAACAAAAGCAAACTGCACCCTGGAGTGTGCTCCCTTCTGCTCTCGGGTTCCTGCGTAGCCTGGTGGGTCATATATGCTGCCAGCCCCACAGCTGAAGCCCCCACCTCCCCCCCACATACCAGACAATGGAGTAGACTGGACTCCGGGGTTATGAGGGTGACAACATGGGCCAGGAACCAGGCCTGTCTTTTGGGTTCTTTTTTTTTTTTTTTAAATCAAGCTGTACATGGTGGCACACATTTTTTTTTTTAAAAAAAAAAAAAACTTTATTTATTTTATCTATTTGCCTTGGTGTTTGCCTGGAACTGGAACTACAGACAGTTGTTAGCTGCCATGTGGGTGCTGGGAATCGAACCTGGGTCCTCTGGAAGAGGAGACGGTGCTCTTAACCACTGAGCCATCTCTCCAGCCCCTGGGTTCCTTCTTTACCACAAGCACAGAGTGGCTTCCCAGAGGTGCTCTGGAAACTCTGGTGAGACAGTTTGGGAGGATAAAAGGAGAGGGTCTTCTGACCCATTCTACTTCCCAGTTGTCTGGAAAGGCTTTGTGGGACAAGGCTGTTTTGGAGTGTGACGTTGGTTTTGTGAAGGATCAGCAGCATCCAGAGTGACTGAATAAGGATTCTAGACACTGGAGGCTTCCTTTTGGCATCTCACTCTGCGCTCTGAGCCAAGCCCAAGGATAATAGGCTAGGTATATATGCCTGGTCCCAATCTGAGATTTCTTGGTTTTGCTCTAGACCTATAGTTTTCAGAAATGCCTTTGTGGCCAGTTGGTAGTGGCATACACCTTTAATCCCAGCATTTGGGAGGCAGAGGCAGGCAGGTCTCTGTGATTTCGAGGCCAGCCTGGTCTATAGAGCAACTTCCAGGACAGCCAAGGCTACTCAGAGATACCCTGTCCTAAAAAAGAAAGAAAGAAAGAAGGAAAGAAAGAAAGAAAGAAAGAAAGGCCTTTGCCGAGAGTCTTTGTATAGAATAAAATCCTGAGGTGGGGGCTAAATGTAAAATACCATCTCAGAATCCAGCCTGTGTGCCTTCTTTCTGAGTGATACAATTTGAGTACTTCATTCCGCATTCATTTTGGCTGTCTGCTAGTATACAGAATTCTAGGCTTCAACTGCAGTGGGTCCTCTACCTGGTTCCACTGTGGGCTGGGGCTGGGCCGATCAACCCCACTTGGCCCCCAGGTCTAACCGCTCACCTACCTTTAGGGCGTGGAACAAGATGTCCTTCAAGCAATCGACAGGGCCATTGAGGCTGTGCACAACACAGCCATGAGAGACGGTGGCAAGTACAGCCTGGAACAGCGTGGAGTCCTTCAGTGAGTATCTGGGAGGTGAAGGTAACACCTCCCTTGAGCATGGTGGTGGATGGACTCCTTTATAGGGCCAGAGATATTGTAGAGGCTGTACTAGGGTTAGTATGAGATACTACAAAATGGAATAGAAGGATAGCAGTATGAGGGGCCTGCACTGAGTTCCAGGCATCCCATAGGTACTAAAGGGGGGCTTTGGGACTAGGGAGGGCCCTCCCTACCGTAATGTGTCTGTCTCTCTATCAGGAAGCTGATCCATCACCGGAAAGAGACATTGTCTCGAAGGGGTCCCTCAGCCTCCAGTGCTTCAGTTATGACCCCATCCACCAGTGACCACCATTTGGATGCTGCTGTATCTAGGCAGCCCAATGGGGTGTGTCGAACTGGGTTTGAACGGCAGCACAGCCTGCCCAGTTCTGAGCATCTTGGGACAGATGGAACCCTCTATCAGGTATGGAGTGAGGGTATCTTTTAGGAGGTGTGTGGGACTAAGGCTTTATCCAGAGACTCAAAGGTTCCACTTGGGTCTCAGTGGCAGCTAGCAACCTGTCCTCTCCAATCCCACTCCTTTTCTGTCAGGTCCCACCACAGCCTCGCCGAGCAGCGCCTACCACCCCACCCCCACCAGTGAAGCGCCGAGACCGTGAGGCCCTGGTGATCTCAGGAAGTGGTAAGAGGGCCAGGCTGGGGTAATTGGGATGGGATTGCCTGTGCTTGGGATGATTGCTCTGCCCGTGTTAGACAAATGGGAGTTCTGGCTGCAGGAAACGATAGAGTCCTGTGTTTGAGCAGTTGGGGGCTCTAGGCTTGGTGAGGAGATAGTGCTTAGCAGAGGAACTGGGTCCTAGTCTTTTGGCAAGGAAGCATGAGGCCCCCCAATGGGTACCCCAGCATAGCATTTACTTTTTCCTCACAGGTGGCCGCACCACAATACCCTCTGGGGGTAGTTCCGTGTCCAGTGGCTCATCAGTCAGCAGCACCTCCATGGACACACTCTATACCGGTTCCAGCCCCTCTGAGCTAGGTCCCAGCTGCTCACCCACACCTCCACCTGTACCTCGCCGAGGTGCCCACACCACTGTGTCCCAGATCCAGCCCTCTCCCTCCAAGGCACCATCCCCTGAGCCCCCTGCAGAGGAGCTGGCCGCTGATACAAACTCAGCCCCTGATGACCTGGAGACTCTGGATGCACTGAGCTCGGAAACCACAGAGGAGAAGCCAGCTGCTGAGATAGTTGTGCCAAAGACCATTGGGGCAGAGCTGATGGAGCTTGTGCGGAGAAACACCGGCCTGAGCCATGAATTATGTCGTGTGGCCATTGGTGTCGTGGTGGGGCACATACAGGCCTCAGTACCAGCCAGCTCACCTGTCATGGAGCAGGTTCTTCTCTCGCTGGTAGAGGGCAAGGTGAGGGTGGGCGGCATGGCCAAGGAGCCTTCCCACCCTCAGCCAGCCTGCTAGTCCTATTCCGCTCCTGCCCTCACGTGTTTGTTCAGGCTGTTTGTGACAGGTATTTGTTGAGCTCTGACTCTTGGCTTTCATTGCGCTGGGTATTGGGGTCATCTGAGTCGACCCATGGAAGAGAAAGGGGGAAGAACATTCTAGACAGAGGCTCAGTCTGGACAAGGACCAAGAGGTAGGACAGAGTGTGGCTCACAGGAAGGAGGAATTGGAAGATGGTGGCTGGCAGGGCTGGATCACAGGTAGTGTGGGAGCCGGTGATCAGACCAGGATGAGGAAGGAATAGAGAGAGCTTCCCACCACCTGGAGGGGTTCCCCACTCTCAGCTTTGGAAGTACAGAGAAAAGGGTGCTTGGTCAGCTAGCTGCCAACCTGGATGATAGTGAGTGAGATGTGGGCATTTCGAGATGGCTATAGTCCCTTGTCAAAATCAGACACTGGTGCTGGGTGTGGTGGAGCATGCCTTTAATCCTAGCACTCAAGAGGCAGAGGCAGGTGGATCTCTTGAGTTTGAGGCCAGCTTGGTTTAAAGAGTGGGTTATAGGACAGGACAGCCATGGTTATACAAAGAAACCTTGTCTTGGGGGGCATTCACTGGTCAAGAGAAGGAATAGGGGTCAGGTAGTTCCTGCTACCTGATGAGGTTTGGCTGGGCCAAAGGTAGGCTCCACTTACGGTTTTGTTGGCGTGAGTAGAGGGCAGGAGACCAGTGGTATGGATGCCTGGGCCGGGCACAGCAGCTACCATCAAGCACAGCAGCCTGGTGTCACACTGTGTGGAATGGGAATGAGAATTCAGTCACATTCAAGGAGTGATGGAGTCAGTGCCCGCCTCATGGGAACTACTCATCTGGGTCTAGGGTGGGAGTCAGGATGTTGGAAATTCCCATAACTGTCTTAAGCAGGATTCTGTACTGGGAGGTCAAGACCAGAGTTGACCTGCTCAGTGGAGATTTTGTGGGACCTCAGCACAGAGGTAGGCTTAGAAGCCCAGGCCTTGGAGCGGGGAGGAACAGGGATCTTACTGAGCCACACTTTGCCCTGTTTCCCTAGGACCTGAGCACAGCCCTGCCTTCAGGACAGGTCTGCCATGACCAGCAGAGACTCGAAGTGATCTTTGCAGACTTGGCCCGAAGAAAGGATGACGCCCAGCAGCGCAGCTGGGCGCTGTATGAGGATGAGGACGTCATCCGCTGCTATCTGGAAGAACTGCTGCGCATCCTGGTATGCGGTAGGGACTCTTAGCATGGGAGCCGGCAATCCTCTAGCCATCCCTCTAGCGGTTAGGTCTCTGGTGCCCACACATGCTCACCTCATACTGGGTGACTCTCCCGCTCTCTTCTCTGCAGACCGATGCAGACCCTGAAGTTTGTAAAAAAATGTGCAAAAGGAATGAATTTGAGTCTGCCCTGGCCTTGGTGGCCTATTACCAAATGGTACGTATGAGACAGGGGGTGGGCACAGAGGGATGTGGGGAGATGTCGGCACTGAGCTCACAGGTTCTTCTGCCAGGAACACCGAGCGTCACTGCGGCTACTTCTCCTCAAGTGCTTCGGTGCCATGTGCAGCCTAGATGCAGCGATCATCTCCACGCTCGTGTTGTCCGTGTTGCCTGTGGAACTGGCACGAGACATGCAGACTGACACACAGGGTGAGGTGGGGTGGGCGCTGCTCCCTGCACTCGGAAAGTGTTTTCATCATCTGCCGGGGATGCCTGGCACTCTGGGATTGCTGACTGCCTTCCTTACCCTCCTAGACCACCAGAAGCTCTGTTACTCCGCTCTCATCCTGGCCATGGTCTTCTCCATGGGAGAGGCAGTGCCCTATGCACACTATGGTAAGCATGCAGATTGCTGATCAGCTAAAGACAAGCCCCAGAGGTAGGGCCCATGCAGGCCCAAGGGCCTGGAGACCCGTTGACTACATCCTAACTATAAGAAAGTGTTCCCAAGGCTCACAGGAAGCCAAGGAGACTGAATTGTTTGGAGAGAAAAAGTTGGGTCTTCAGAATTCTTTATGCTCCTCTTTCAGAACATCTAGGCACACCCTTTGCCCAGTTCCTGCTAAGCATCGTTGAGGACGGCCTTCCACTGGACACCACAGAGCAGCTGCCAGACCTCTGCATGAACCTGCTTCTAGCTCTCAACCTGCATCTGACAGGTGGGGAGATGCCCGTCTGGAGCATGGCTGACTGAAGTAGGCTTTGTGGGCTCTGTGCCCACACTCTTACCTTGTGCTTATCCGTGTCTTTCCTCAGCTCCTGACCAAAATGTCATCATGGCCGCCTTGAGCAAACACACCAATGTTAAGATCTTCTCTGAGAAGCTGCTTTTGCTTCTGAACAGAGGGGGTGAGAGCCTAGAATCTGTCTGGATAGCACTCCGGTGCCCTGTGTCTGTCACTCCCTGCTTTGACTGCTCTGCTCCTCGGGGTGATTCTTGACTCCTGTAAACTGTTGCCTTCTAGATGATCCTGTCCGTATCTTCAAACATGAGCCACAGCCACCACACTCTGTTCTCAAGTTCCTGCAGGATGTATTCAGCAGCCCTGCCACGGCCTCCATCTTCTACCACACAGACATGATGGCACTCATCGACATCACTGTGCGGCAGATCGCGGACCTGTCACCTGGAGACAAGGTGCTGGAGGTCGCTGCAGTGGGGATGGGGGGGGTGACTATGACATTGAGTGGAGATGAGGGGGCGGGGCTGCTTCTGCCAGGGCCAGGTGAGTGTAGGAGGCTACTCGGAAACCAGGACAGCTCTGTCAGAATCCATGTGTGGCAGTCTGGAGCAGGATGTCTGAAGAGAGTTGATGTGGGAGAGATGGCGATGGGGAAATGGGGTGTGTGCAGAGCTGTTGAGGCTGTAGCTGTGGCCTTCTGATTGTCTCTGAAGAGGAAGTAAGCACTGCCTTCCTGTGGGAGGGCCGATTCGAAGCCTGTGGCGTGAGTGGGCCGGGAGAGGACATTTGGGTGGTAAAATAGGTCAGGTTGGGGCTGTGTTGGAAGTGGACCCAGCAGAGCTTGCTCCTGGGTTAGTTTTGTGCATCTAGGTGGGTGGAATGCCTGCCAGGGATCATGGAGGAGGCCCAAGGAATTTCTTAGGGAAGCACAAAGTTATGTTTTGAATGGATTAAAATTGAGGACAAGTTAATAGAGCGTTTGCTTTGCATACATGAGGCTCTGGTTTCAGTTCCCAGAACTGGAAAATAAAATAACAAAATTTAGGAGATAATTTGCAAAATATTCAGGTGCCAGGGCATGAGGAAGGCAGTAGGTAAGCTGGGACTAGAAACATCCTGGAGTTATCTGTTCAGAATGGGACAGAAAGCCTGTGATAGAGTGTGCTCACCTAGGAAATTAGATAGGAGCAGTCAGCAGGAAACGTGGGCCTTAGCTGTGACCCAGCAGGCTCAGCTAAGGAGGAGAGCAGGAAAGAAACCAGGTGAGCAAGAGCAATCCACAGACCATGTGTTTGGAGGAGGAGGGCGTGGGGCGGAGAGTTAGCCTTGGCATTGGCCACGTGGAAGCCATCGGTGACGGCCATCAGTGCCAGTGCAGGACGACTGAGACTCAATAGAAAGTTTGAGACATTTTTAAGTTCTGAGGGAGTGGAAATGAGGAAGGACTTGGAAGCAGTCAATGAAGGCAACCAGTTCTCTGTACAGGGAAACAGAAAAAATGGAGGCAGGTGCTAAAAGGGATCCATGAGGAGGGTCTTTATAGGTAGAAGGTGCTGGTACATGCTCTGACCCAGGGGAGTTGTCCAGTATGCATAGAGAAATGGACCGTGTATTGAGAGAGTGGAGCTCTGCAAGAGGTGAGCAGATGAGTCAGGGGTCAGATGGTGGTGAGCTCCTCTGTTCTTTCTGGGGAAGGCAGGTGAAAGGTGAGGCCAAGGGCTGGGAGAGAAACAGGCATGAGTACTACAAGGAGAGCAGACCCTGACCCCACAGAGAAAATGAGTGATTTGGATACGGGGGAATCAGGACGAACACATTCAGGCCCCAGCCTCTGGAGCAAAGCCGTGTTGCTTCCCTAGAGTAAAGAGCATGGGAAGCCTCGCCTTGGGGATGTTGGGGGAAGAAGGTGAGTTTGGTGGTAGGTGTGTGGATTTGAGGCATCTGAGACATCCAGGAGATGACAAGCAGGCAATTGGAGATTTTTGTTGGGTGCTCACAGACCAGATCTGCATAAGATGTATGAGAGTAGATTGCCATTTGAAGTTGTGGGTGTAATTACGATGTTCTGGGGCAAGAGACAGCGCGAGAAGCCAAGGGTTCTGACGGACACACAGAGGAGCTAAGGGACCTAGCACCAAAGGAAAGCAGGCCTTTCCAGGGCAACCATGTTCTCGACTCTGTGGCTGGAGGGATTTATTCACTTACTCAGCAGCTTGGAGAGAGATGGCTCAGAGGTTAGGAGAGCCATTTAGTGTGGACTTCATTCTGGGTCCTACAGATGCACTTCTGGTATTTGAGAGGCCAAGCTGGTTTGTCATCCTAGAGTCCTGGGGCAGTAGTGGCTATTTCCTCTCGGAGGGCGATTGCAGTACTTCTTTGGGGGTCTCTGAGCCAAGCTGCTCTTCCCACAGCTACGCATGGAGTACCTCTCCTTGATGCATGCTGTAGTTCGCTCCACATCCTACCTGCAGCACCGCCATCGGCTGTCAGACCTACAGGCTACGCTGCGGCGCATCCTGGCTGAGGAAGAGGCCTCACCCCAGTGCCAGATGGACCGGATGATTGTCCAAGAGATGTACAAGGAATTCCCAGAGCTGGGAGAGGTCCCCAGCTAGCACTTCCTTTTCCCCCCTTCTCTGCAGCCCTGGTCAGGGTGCAGGGAGCTCAGAGGCTTTGCTCTAAGAATGTTTTGCACAGACATGATGAGGGAATAAAGAAGTAGAGGGACCTGAGCCAGGCCCCTTACCTGAAGTAGAATCAATGTAAGGGGCCAAGTGTAGGATTGGGGACCACAGCCTGGGAACTATATTGGGGCAGAGGAAATGTGCAAGCTGAAGACCCTCTGTTTGCTGATAGGCTGCCTCTTCAGCATGCCACCCCACCCCCATACCCATGTGCATACCCAGAGTCCTGCTGCTGCTCCAGGCTGGGCCACCGCCACCCCTACCCACTGCCTGGTCTGACTGAGTCTTCAGCCTCAGCAAGCCATGTCCTTAGTGTGCGGGGAGGTACCTCCTGCCAGCTCCATTCTTTGCCTTAGCTTTGCAGTGAGTGTTGCTCCTGTGCAGCCCTTACCCCCTAGGGACTGCTGTTCCCGGCCCCTAGTTTCAAACCCTGAGGCCTTGGCCAGGCTGCTGCCTTGAAAGCGGGATCTTCAAGACAGCCATCCATCCTGGAGCCTCATAGAACAGGATGATGGTGCTGAGAAAGCCAATGATAGAATCTATTTTCTCTGAACAACAAAAAAAAAGTAGACTGAAAGCCATGTGTATTTTCCTATGTGCTACAGCTCTCCTTCAGAAATAAATTCTAGGCATCAGGCAATGGGCTTCCCTGTGTGATCCTGGGGGTGCTGGGGCAGATGGGGCCTCGGGCCTTCACAGCTCTAGCTTACACTGACATCTGCAGACCAAAGAGGTGATGGGCCTTGACAGGAGCTCAGACACCCTCCTGTGATTCCTCCTCCTCCTTCTAGGACCCAGCCAACCAAGTGCCCCTGCGCCACACTTGGAGATATCATTTCATTTGTATCTTTTTGCTGGCCATGGTGGTGCACACCTTTAATCCCAGCACTTGGAGGCAGAGGCCATAGTTCCAGGCCAGCCAGGGCTACATGGTGAGATCTTGTCTCACTAAAGATAAAAATAAAGTTGCCTAGTCCTGCACAGTCAAAGCTCTGCTCTGCTCCCCCTTACCCTTCCATCTCCCTCCCTCTCTCTCATGCGGGATTTGAACCTAGAGCTGACACATGCTCCTTGCCTAGCTGTCTCCCAAATCTGCTCTCCCTGAGCGAGTTGGCCTTGATTAGCAGCATTTCTCTTGTGATTCTCTTGTCTAGTAACCTCAACAGAGATTTTATATTTTGTGTTCTGAAGGAATATGTTAACCAGGGTGGGGTTAAGATACTCTCCTGCATTATTAGAGGTCAGAGATTGACAAAAATCTCATTCTCTTTCAGATCATCATGTAGCTCTCACTATAAGTGTCTGTCTGTGTGTCTGTGTGTGTGTGGGGGGGGGAATCAAGGCCCACCGACAGCAGCAAAGTCTGGTTCTTCAAGAATTTCTTACCTGAGGTCCGTGTTCCTTAGACAGGTCTACATACCCAGAATTGTGAGGCTGCTGAAGGCAGGGGCTGGAGAAATGGCTTAGTAAAGCTCTTTCTTGGCACCTCAGTCTGGAGGCCTGAGTTTGGATTCTCGGCTCCATGTAAAAAGCCGAGTGTGGTGGCATGCACTTGAGTTTGATCCCCAGGACCCACGTGGTATAGCTGTGCTACATCCCTGTGTATGCTCACACACAAAATAAGAAAATGTAATTTAAAAAATGGGATGTGGAAGGAGCTGAAGAGAAGGCTCAGTGGTTAAGAAGGACCTACATACTTGGGGAGGATCCCAATCCAATTCCAGCACCCACATTAGGGGGTTTACACCCTGCCAGTAACTCCTCCAGTTCCAGGGGATCCAGTGCCCCCTTCTGGCCTTCTTAGGCACTGCACAAACTCACATCACACTCAACACCTATGCATACACACATGATTTAAAAAAAAATTTTGTTTTCTTAAATAGAGGGCCTGGAGAGGTGGCTCAGCAGTTAAGAGCACTGACTGCTCTTGAAGAGGATTCAGGTGTGGTTGGCTCACAATTGTCTGTAACTCCAGGGCATCTGGCGCCCTGTTCTGACCTTTGCAGACACCAGACAAAAATGTAATGGACATACATCCATGCAAGCAAAACATGCATGCACATTTTAAAATGTAAATAAAAATTTAAAGGTGCAGAACAATGTAGAGAAACATGTTACTACCCTCCTGCCTACACACACATACCCACACAAAATATATTCAGGAGTTAGAACAAAGGCTCAGGGTAGGGCTTCAACCATTGCTCAGGAAATGGAGGCAAGAATATTTCAAAGGAAACCTATGGGATCTAAGAGACCTCAATGATCAGTCAGGCAACGGTCTTCCTCAGCCACTGGCTCTATCAGATTGCGGAGGTCAAAGGCTCCTGGTTGAGAGACACAGCCTGATTACAGCACATTAGAGTTAATGACACTGATTTCCAGCTATGACCATTTTCACTGGAGTGATACAGGCAGGAAATCATTGTTCTCAGTAAACAACATAATTCTGTGAAAAGCAGAGAGTTCCCAGGAAGCTGAGGCAGGAGCATGAGTCGGCATCTGCCGTTTGCTATGCTCTCTGTGATGATGTACACACAGAACTTGTGGGAAGAACCAGGCTGTTTAGTTCTCTGTCCTAAGGCTGGCTCTTAGATGTATAATGTATAGCTCCAAGAAGCCCACATCCACATTTGCAGGATTATCCAAGGGGCCCTACACATTTCTGTAAGAGATGCAGAAGTCCTAGCCACAGTTACATAAATACTGGATCATGTCCCCAAACATTCTGGGGGAGGAGCAGTACTCCAAACCCCCTCAGCAAACACCCTGATGATGCTCTCACAACGTAGAATTGTAGCCATAAAGGTAAATTGTGGTGAACCAAAGATTTTTCTCAGGAAGGGAAGTCAGATAACACTGCTCCAGCTGCTTGGATGTGGGGCGTGGGTAGACAGGAGAAAGAAGGAGAGGCAGAGAGTACTTAGCCCTGCTGATAAAGGGCGGCATTTGGATTGGCTTGAGAAATGAAAGGGAACAGTAGGAATCTGTGGGCTGAGTATTACTGTGACCAGAAGTGGCACCTAAAGTTGATGACTAATGGTCTGGCCCATGTGGGAGATGGACTGGACCCCAAGCTACTCATGAACAGCTATGAGGAGAGAAATCTCAGCTCAGTTCTCAGAAGACACAATGAGGAGAAATCTTTTGTTCCTTTAATCTATCTGTAAGTGGTGTGATGTGTACTCTGAACACACATGTGCAGATGCATGTTCAGGTGGAGGCCCAAGGCATGTTCAGGTGCCGATTGGAGTCTTACCCCCATAGCTCTTCATTTTATTCATTGAAGTAGAGACTCAGTCAAACCCAGAGCTCAGCAATACAGATTAACTTAGATGCTCCAAGGATAACCAACCTACCCTCTGAGCTGGAGAATTATGAGCAGGCCTCCATACCCATCTGTAGCCAAAAGTTTCTTGGCTGGCCTAGCCCCAAGGTTCAGTCCTGCAGTCCTGCAGCAGCTTAGTTCCAAATGATTACACAAAGACTTAGGACTCAAGATCATTACCAACCAGCTCTTACAACTCAAGCTATTTTCATTAATCTGTTGTATTGCCATGTGGCTTGTGGCTTCTTACCTGTACTTTTACATCTTGCTTCTTGACTCCACCCTCCCCCTTGTCTATGCTTGCATGTTTCCACCTGTCTCTATGCTACCTTGACATAGGCCAAAGCAGTTCCTTTACTAAGCAAAAATAAAGCATTTTCACAGTGTACACAAAGACATCCCATATCACTCACAGAGCAAGTTCCAGGACAGCCAGGGCTACATGCAGAAAACTAGTCTTGAAAGAAACAAACAAACAGTGAGAAAAAGAGATGAATTAATGGATTGAGATAGTGACGATCCAAATATGATCACCCAGACAAAGAAAGAAATATCACCAGTGCTTGGGTTCATTTGGTCACTGAATGTTCCTTCCCTCCAGAGGTAGTCACTGATAAAGTCTATCATGAAATCATAGTATAAACTTGCCTCTCTTTCTGCATTTGAAGCTCATCACCCATAGTACATGGCTGCAGTTTGCTTATTCAAAATACTCTCACTTATCCATTCGCTACTGGTGACTTTACAGTTGTGACTGGTTTGTACATTTTATTATCTTGTTGTTGTTGTTGAGGCAGGCTGTCCACGGCACTGTGTAGCCATGATCTTGGGCTGCTGACCCTCCTGCCTCCATCTCCCAGAGCTGGAATTACGTGATGGCACCACCACACCTGGCCTCTTACTTATGCTAGGTTTTAAATTCAGGGCCCTGTGCACGCTAGGTAAATATTCTGCCTGAGCTACATCCTTAGTTACAGTTTTTGTTTATTACAAATAATGCTACCAGGAGCAATGTTGTGCATACCTTCTTGTTCATATACTTTATTGGGTGACTGGGGTGGGAGTGGAGTCCCAACACTGGCAAAATGCTGACATATTTACCCAAAGCATTTTTTCTTTTCCTCTCTCTCTCTCTCTCTCTCTCTCTCTCTCTCTCTCTCTCTCTCTCTCTCTCTTTCTCTCTCTCTCTCTCTCTCTGTCCTAGAACTCACTTTGTAGACCAAGCTAGTCTTGAACACACAGAGATCCACCTGCCTCTGCCTCCCAAGTGCTGGGATTAAAGCCATGTGCCACCACTGCCTGGCTACCTAAAGTATTTCTTTAGGTAAAATTTAAGCAAATTTTAGCCATATTTGTGAGGGTTTTTTAAAGAATTTATTTTTTTATTTTATGTATGTATGCATGCATGTATTTCTTTTTTACAGAAGACGGCATCGGATCCCACTATAGATGGTTATGAGCCACCATGTAGTTACCAGGAACTGAACTCAGGACCTCTGAAAGAGCAGCCAGTGCTCTTAACTACTGAGCCATCTCTCCGGCCCTATCTATGAATTCTAATGCTTCTTGTACTCCCCAAAATTTGATATGGCTGAGGATGTACTTGTATAACATGCATAAAGTTCTGGATTCAATATGCAACACACACACACACACTTGCACACACACACACATACACACGCAGAGAACCAACTTCCTATTGTGATTTTTATTCTGATTATTCTGATATAATTTATTTTTTCACTTGTATTTATCTAAACATGAAAGGCATTAAGCACCTTCTCATTAGTTTACTGGCTAGTTGATTATTTTCTGCTGTAATGCTAATTCAAATCTCTTATCCATATATCTATAAATTTATAAATCTTTTTACTGACTTCTATATTTATACAACATAGTTCTTAGATTTTATACTTACAATAAAGTCTCCCAATTTATCTATGTATCTATCATCTATCTATTTATCTGTCTTTCTATCTATCTATGTATCTATATGTATATATCATCTATCCATCAAACCAAGATCTTGCTATGTTGCCTCAACTAGAATAACTTTCTTGTTTTAGCCTTCAAAGAGGCAGAGTCTATAAGATCACAGGACTGCAGTGAACTGGTTACCATTCTTTTATTGTTATTGTCGCTGTTGTTATTTGAAACAGGGTCTCACTATTTAGCCCTGGCCAGCAAGTAACTGAGATAGATGTTCTTGTCTCAGCTTGGATTATAGGCATGTGCCACACCTGAATGGTTCCCTTCTTAATATTGCCATTTGATAAGTTTCTCAATGTAATGCATTCCAGTTGTTGATGTTTTCATTTTTTTAGTGCATTTTATGTTCTGTTCCTTAAAGTTGGGTGCTGGTGATGTGAATCTTTAATCCCAGAACTCAGAAGTCAAAGGCAGGTGGATCTCTGAGTTTGAGGCCAACCTGGTCTACATAGCAAGTTCCAGGACAGAGAGGGCTGCACAGAGAAACTCTGTCTCAAAAATAAAACAAAACAAAAATACCCCCCAAAACAAAGAACAAAAACAATCTAAGCCAGAAGTGGAACACAAGTCTTAACCCATGCACTCCCAGGCAGATCTCTTTGAACTGAGGCCAGCCTGCTCTACACAGCATGCTCCAGTCCAACCAACGCTACATAGTGAAACTTTTCTCAAAACAAAAAAGCAGGGGCTCTAGAGATGGCTCAACATCTAACAGCACTGGCTGCTCTTTTGGAAGACCTGTGTTCAAATCCTAGCACCCAATGGTAGCTGACAATGCTCTATAACTCCAGTATTAGGGTATCTGACACCTTCTTCTGGCCTCAGTGAGTACCAGGCACAATGTGGTCACAAACATACATAAGCAGAACATATACATAAAAATAAATCTAAAAAATTCCAGTTCACATGTTTATGCCTCTCCCTAGATTTGTAACAGAAGTGTACCTATCCCTAAACCTGTTGTACCCTACAGTAACTTTTCATACCTGCTATCTAACAGAAGTTGAATTTCTAACTTTGGTTTTCTTCAACAGTGATGTCTTAAGTATTCTTAAAAGGAAAAAAATTACTTACTTTTATGTGTATGTGTTTGACCTGAATGTATGTGTATGTACCATGCACATGCCTAGAGCCTATAGAGCCAAAGAAGGGTGCTGGATCCCTGGAACTGGAGTTAAGCATGGTTGTGAAGTACCATGTGGGTGCTGGGACTTGAACCTGTGTCAACTCAAGAGCAATAAGTACTTTTATCCACCAATCTATCTCTCCAGCTCCTGTCTTAAATATTTTTGTTTTTATATTTCAGACTCTATCAATACACACACACACACACACAAGCTCTGAGATTTCAACTAGAGTTGCACTGAACATACATATCAGTTTAGAAAGTATTGACAGGCACTTTTATGTTAGTGACTTTCAATATTTTGAACATAATTTTTCTTCCATTTTTGATTATTTCAATAGTTTTGAAGGGTTTTGTATGTGTAGTCCATTTCTCATAAGACTTATCTCCCAACATTTGCTATTACTTGATGTTATTGTAAATGTGTAGATTTTTGTAATAGTAAATTATTTAGGTTTTTGTTTTCTAATTGTTCCTGAGATAATAGAAATTGGAACTGATTTTTATAAATTGACTTTATGCCCAACAATTTTTAAAAGATGAATTTTTTATTATTTCAAACTATGTGCAGGTGAGATCAGAATTATCAGATTTCCCCTGGAGCAGGCAGTTATGAATAGCCTGATGTGGCTCTGGGAATTAAATTAGAATCTTCTGTAAAAATAGTAGGTTCTCTTAACACCTGAGCCATCTCTCCAGGTAGAGGACCCAGGTTCAGTTCCTAGCACTGAGCTCACAATCCTGGCTCACAATCATCTGTAACTCCACCTTCTGAGGATCTGATGTTCTTCTATTCTGACCCCTGCAGGCACCGGACTCACATGTGCTGTACATTTATGCATGCAGGCAATACACTCATACACATAAAATAAATAGAATGACAATTATCCTTAGGTTCACTTAGATTTTTTAATTTTATTTTTAGGACAGGGTCTCATGCAGCTCAGACTGACCCTGGATTCCCTAAATTTCTGAGGACCTAGAACCAATCCTCCTTCCTTTATCTCCTGAGTGCTGAGATTACAGGCAGACACCACCTGGTTTATTCAGTGCTAGGGATTTATTTACCCCAGGCCTTTATACCTGATAAGCACCCATTCTACCATTCTACCAGCTTGGAACTATGCCTACCCCTCCACACCTTCTTCATTTTTTTTTAAACTTTATTTATTTATTTGCCTCGGTGTTTTGCCTGGAACTGGACCTACAGACAGTTGTTAGCTGCCATGTGGGTGCTGGGAATTGAACCCGGGTCCTCTGGAAGAGCAGTCAGTGCTAACCGCTGAGCCATCTCTCCAGCCCCCCTTCTTCATTTTTTAAAAGATCTACATCATCATTTTGACTGTAGACATAAGTTTTCCTTTTTTTCTAAAAAAAAAAAAAAAATCAGTGTTTTTGCCTTACTACACTGGCTAGTTAGGCCCTCTAACATACTGAGGCTGCAGTCACAAAAGTCAAATGAGACCAATTAATAGAATTATGTATTTTTCTCCAGCAATGCTCTACAGCTCCAGAGGTGAAAGATGTATTCTCCATTTTAAGTGGGTTTGGGAGTAGCCCTGTGAAGAAGTGAGGACTTAGACGGGATTTTTATGTGTGTTTGTTTTGTTTTGAGACAGTTCGCACCATGTAGCACTGGCTGTCCTGGAACTTGCTGCTTAGACAAAACTGGTCTCAAACTTAGAGATCTGCCTGTCTCTGTGTCCTGAGTGCTAGGTTAAAAGCCTGTGACATCACACCAGGCTAAGATTCTTCCTTTTGTTTTTGGTGTCAGGGATTGATTGAACCCAGGGCCTCAGTGTCCAAAACATGTAGACAGCACTGGATTCTGTGAGGCTAATGGAAATATTGGCTGTCTGGCCTCATGGCAACATCAAATCTAGGGCTCTGTGCCCTAAATGGACCTTGTCCTTGGACAATTGAGAATAAGGATGAACCACGTGAAGGTCTATTAACCTTTCACTTGAAAATGTGGCTGTATTACTGTGGCGGGGAACAGCATGCAGAGGAAGGAGGACATCTTTGTAGGGTAGGTTCTCTCCTTCTTTAAAATCTTTTTTAAGATTTATTTATTCATTCATTATGTATACAGAAGAGGGCACCAGATGTCATCATAGATGGTTGTGAGCCACCATGTGGTTTTGCTGGGAATTGAACTCAGGTCCTCTGGAAGAACAGTCAGTGCTCTTAACCTCTGAGATATCTCTCCAGCCCCCTCTTCTTTTCACTTTTATATCAGGGATCAACTTGAGTTCAGACCTTGGGCATCAAGCACCCTGAACATCAGAACCGTCTTTCCACCTCCTTATTTTTGTCTTTCCAGAAAGTGCATTAGGGAGTATTGCTGTGGGTTGGACACACGTGAGTGCATAGGAGAAAACAGGGTGAGGAAGGACCTAGAACGCAGGAGCTGAAAGAGGAAGAGTGGAGACGCTATCCGCAGACAGCTCCACGGACTGCCATCTGTAGTGGACGTCATGACCTAGAGTGGAGGGCAGCCACCAGCCACCAGCCACGTTGGAGGAGGAAACGAAACTCGACTTCCCTCAGCCATGGTGCCCTTTGCACATCTGCTGACTCGGCAGGAGCCAGGATAGCTCCCTAAACTGCTGCTCAGGCACCTTGTACCGGAAGTCCAGATCCGTAATGTCATTCAGGCGCCTCCTCTGTAATCCCAGTTCTCTTCCTCCTTGTTCGATCTCAGATTTGTATCACCCACTAACTTCCAGAGCGTCGGGCACTGTCAAAACCAGGTTCTGCTCCTCTCTCCTCTAGTCGGGAACCGCAATCCTTTGGTGCCGGTACAGATACTCCCCCGGCACTCACAAATGATGTACTTGACACGGAACTCTGATTCTTAATAGCTTCTTAAGATCCCGAGACTCACAACACAGATGAAGCCCATGGGCCAGATATTATCAGCCACATGGGGTACAGCCCGCATGAGAGACAAGCTTTCTGGAAGCAAAGAAACGAAGGAGCGAGAGAATGCGTTGATTGGTTGCTGGTGATGTCATTGCCACCATCTGAGGGGCGGACCAGAGGTCTTGGCCATGAGTTCTTGGACTATTTGAAGCAGTACCCACTCAGCCGGGGGAGCCGCACCCAGTGCAGTGTTCTGGGGTCCTGAACCTGACGTCTGTCTCGGTGCCAGAATGCCAGAGTGCTCTCTGCACCTGGTTTTGCAGCTCATTACCGATGCCACGTTTGGAGGCCGACCGGTGTATCGGGCCTTTTGGATTATTTCTGCTGGCTAGCTTGGAACCCGCGAGGCACTACTTCCTCCCGCATACAATGGAGTCCTCCGAGAGGGGCGGGGTCTCCCATTGTGCCAATAGAAACAATGACTCTCTGATTGGAATGCGCCGCCTTTACCCTCGTATTTTGTGACGTCTGTTGCGCCACATCCAGCTATTGGTCAGTTGAGATGCGCGCGTGCCAGGAGCTGGATGAAAAGCTAGATTGAACCGGGACTAGGGAGAATTGAGCTTCTGTCAGGCTCTTCAAGGGGTTAAAGGATGCAGTCGTCGCAGGCGAGGGGCGGGGATCTGAGGAAGCTGGGCTCGAAGCTGTGGTGCATCCCCGGGTTCCACGTGGCATCTCAGAACACTGGAAAGAACCATAGCCTGCACAGATGTGGTGGTTAGTGCAGGAGCCCCAAGTCTGGATCAGAGTTGGCTGATCTTCCTGCCTCGGGAGGGTCATTTTCAAATCCTGCTCTGTAGGGGTAAACAAGGAGATATTTGCGACGTTTCATAAATTAAACTTTTTTTTTTTTTAAACTTTATTTATTTATTTATTTGCCTTGGTGTTTGCCTGGAACTGGAACTACAGACAGTTGTTAGCTGCCATGTGGGTGCTGGGAATCGAACCCGGGTCCTCTGGAAGAGCAGACGGTGCTCTTAACCACTGAGCCATCTCTCCAGCCCCCAAATTAAACTTGTTAATCGTTAACTCTGTTGTTTGAATTGCTAGTGACCTAGACCAGTGTCTAATCATTTTCGTCGCTGTCACAAGATTCAGCATGGTAACGCTGCCCAGTACGCTGAGAACACTCAGAACATTACGACTACACATTTTCAGACCAAAATTGGTGTAAGGGTTCGCAACTAGTGCTCTTGAGGGGAGACGATATTCTCAATCTAAAGAAATGCTAGGAAACTAAGAAGGAACAGCGCCGTAGGAGGAAACGGAGGGCGCTGGCGGAGTAGCGGAGAAACTCCCGGCTGCAGTCAGCACCGTGGGCAGCACTTCTGTCCTCAAGAAAGATGGCGGCAACGGCTTCTATAGCCAGAACTGCCATGCGCAACGGATTGTACCACCGGGTTTAGGGCATCGGGGCGGAGGTGGAGCGAACCATCGGAGCGGCCGGGAGCCATGTTGGAGCGTCGGGAGGCGGTAGCAGCGTCCGGGATGCCGTGGTGGAGGCGGCAAAAGCCGGAGCTGTATGCCAAAGGGGCTCTGGCCGCGGAGTAGATGGTGCCCAGAGAGCAGCGGCGGCGCGGAGCGAGAGGGCGAGGGGCGGAGGGCCGGGGCGGCGGCAGGGGCCCAGGAGGGGGCCAGAGCGGCGGGGCGGGCCCAAAGCCCGGACCCGGGCGGGGGGCGGCGGAGGCCGTGCCGGGAGGCGGGGGGTAATGGCGAGGCGGCCTCTACGGTGGGGTCTCCGGGGACCGTCGACCCCGATACTACTGCTCCTTCTCCTCTCTTTGTTTCCTTTTAGCCGGGAGGAGCTGGGGGGCGGCGGGGACCAGGGCTGGGACCCAGGGGTAGCTACTGCTACTGGGCCAAGAGCGCAGATCGGCAGCGGAGCTCTTTGTCCCGACTCTCCCGGCGTCTGGGAGGATGGAGAGTCTGGCCTGGGAGTCCGGGAGCCTGTCTTCATGAGGCTCCGAGTAGGTAGGCAAAGCGCCCGCAACGGTCGAGGGACCCTTGAGCAAGCAAACGCGGAGCTAGTGGTCCAGGCATTGGCTAGTCGGGAGCAAGAGGCTGGTCAGCGTCCAGGATATCTGTTATGTTGGCACCCAGAGATCTCCTCTTGTGGACGGACAGGACCCTTACGAAGAGGGAGTCTGCCGCCCGAGGCTCTGTCCCCAGGGGATTCGGATCTGGGGGACAGCTCTCCCCACACCTCGGACCTTCTGGCTCAGCCTGATGGCTCCAGGCCAGTGTCCTTCCAGCGGAATGCTAAGAGAAGCGTCCGCAAGAGAGTGGAAAGCTCTCGCTGCTGTGGGAAACTGTGGGCGCCAGGACGCAAGGGTCGGGGCGAGAAATCCGCCACTTCTAGAACGGAGAGGGGTCCCCTTCGGCGGGACTGCAGGCCTGGCTCTTTGGGATCCGGCCTAGGGGAGAATTCAGCACCACGTGCTGCGAGGACAGCTCCTATACCGGGTTCAGCACCGCGCGAGCCTCGGACAGCTCCAGAGCCGGCTCCTGAGCGCATGCGCCCCGACGGGCTCTTCCGCCGGCGTTTCCTCTTTCAGAGCCCTGGACCGCGCCCTCCAGGGTTCCCAACTGGTCCGGAAAGCAAGCGAGTACTTTCAAAGAACCAGAGTCGTCCCCGTCGTGCCGCCAACCGCCACCCGCAGTTTCCTCAATACAACTACCAGACACTGGTACCTGAAAATGAGGCAGCGGGCACGGCAGTGCTGCGTGTGGTGGCTCAGGACCCGGACCCAGGCGAGGCCGGGCGCCTCGTCTACTCGCTAGCGGCGCTCATGAACAGCCGCTCGCTGGAGCTTTTCAGCATTGATCCTCACAGTGGCCTTATTCGCACGGCGGCCGCTCTGGACCGGGAGAGTATGGAACGCCACTACCTACGAGTGACCGCACAAGACCACGGCTCACCGCGCCTCTCGGCCACCACCATGGTGGCGGTGACAGTCGCTGACCGCAACGACCACGCGCCAGTGTTTGAGCAAGCTCACTATCGGGAAACACTTCGTGAGAATGTGGAAGAAGGTTACCCCATCCTGCAGCTGCGTGCAACCGATGGCGATGCGCCGCCTAATGCCAACCTGCGCTACCGCTTTGTAGGGTCGCCAGCTGCACGCACAGAGGCGACCGCTGCCTTCGAGATTGATCCACGTTCGGGCCTTATCAGCACCAGTGGCCGCGTGGACCGGGAACACATGGAAAGCTATGAGCTGGTGGTAGAAGCTAGTGACCAGGGCCAGGAGCCTGGGCCACGTTCAGCCACCGTTCGAGTGCACATAACTGTGCTGGATGAGAATGATAACGCACCTCAGTTCAGCGAGAAGCGCTATGTGGCACAGGTGCGTGAAGATGTGCGCCCTCACACAGTGGTGCTACGTGTCACGGCCACAGACCAGGACAAGGACGCCAATGGTTTGGTGCACTATAACATCATCAGTGGCAACAGCCGTGGCCATTTTACCATCGACAGTCTCACGGGTGAGATCCAGGTAGTAGCACCTCTGGACTTTGAGGCAGAGAGAGAGTATGCTTTGCGTATCCGGGCACAAGATGCAGGCAGGCCACCTTTGTCCAACAACACAGGCCTGGCAAGCATCCAGGTGGTAGATATCAATGACCATACTCCTATCTTTGTCAGCACACCCTTTCAGGTCTCTGTTCTGGAAAATGCACCCCTGGGTCACTCAGTCATTCACATTCAGGCAGTGGATGCAGATCATGGGGAGAATTCCAGGTTGGAGTATTCTTTAACTGGTGTAGCACCAGACACACCCTTTGTGATAAACAGTGCCACTGGCTGGGTCTCTGTGAGTGGTCCCCTGGACCGTGAGTCTGTGGAACATTACTTCTTTGGTGTGGAGGCTCGAGACCATGGGTCACCCCCACTCTCTGCTTCAGCCAGTGTCACAGTAACTGTGTTGGATGTCAATGACAATCGGCCTGAGTTCACCATGAAAGAGTATCACCTTCGGCTCAATGAGGATGCGACTGTGGGCACCAGTGTGGTCAGTGTGACTGCAGTTGACCGAGATGCCAATAGTGCCATCAGCTACCAAATCACAGGTGGCAACACTCGGAACCGCTTTGCCATCAGCACCCAAGGTGGTGTGGGCTTGGTGACTCTGGCTCTACCACTGGATTACAAGCAGGAACGATACTTCAAACTGGTGCTTACTGCATCTGATCGTGCTCTTCATGATCACTGCTATGTGCATATCAACATCACAGATGCCAACACACACAGGCCTGTCTTTCAAAGTGCTCATTATTCAGTGAGCATGAATGAAGATCGGCCAGTGGGTAGTACTGTGGTGGTCATCAGTGCTTCTGATGATGATGTGGGTGAAAATGCTCGAATCACTTACCTTCTGGAAGACAACCTGCCCCAGTTCCGAATTGATGCAGACTCGGGGGCCATTACACTACAAGCTCCACTGGACTATGAGGACCAAGTGACATATACACTAGCCATTACTGCTCGGGACAATGGTATCCCACAGAAAGCAGACACCACGTATGTGGAGGTAATGGTCAATGATGTAAATGACAATGCTCCACAGTTTGTGGCCTCCCACTATACAGGCTTGGTCTCTGAGGATGCTCCACCTTTCACTAGTGTTCTGCAGATCTCAGCCACTGACCGGGATGCTCATGTCAATGGCCGGGTCCAGTATACGTTCCAGAATGGGGAAGATGGGGATGGAGATTTTACCATTGAGCCCACCTCTGGCATTGTCAGGACTGTGAGGCGGCTAGACCGGGAAGCAGTACCAGTCTATGAGCTGACTGCCTATGCAGTGGACCGTGGTGTGCCCCCACTTAAGACTCCAGTCAGTATCCAAGTAACTGTACAAGATGTGAATGACAATGCACCTGTCTTCCCAGCTGAGGAATTTGAAGTGAGGGTAAAGGAGAACAGCATTGTAGGTTCAGTGGTGGCTCAGATCACTGCAGTGGACCCTGATGAAGGCCCCAATGCTCACATAATGTACCAAATTGTGGAAGGGAACATCCCTGAGCTGTTCCAAATGGACATCTTCTCTGGAGAGCTTACAGCACTCATAGACCTGGATTATGAGGCTCGCCAGGAATATGTGATTGTGGTGCAGGCTACGTCTGCTCCTCTGGTCAGCCGGGCCACTGTACATGTGTGCCTAGTTGACCAGAATGACAATAGTCCTGTGCTCAACAACTTCCAGATCCTCTTCAACAACTATGTGTCCAACCGTTCTGACACTTTCCCCTCAGGCATCATTGGGCGCATCCCAGCTTATGACCCGGATGTCTCTGACCACCTCTTTTACTCCTTTGAGAGGGGCAATGAACTACACCTGTTGGTGGTCAACCAGACCAGTGGGGAGCTTCGACTCAGCAGAAAGCTGGACAACAACCGCCCACTCGTGGCTTCCATGCTGGTAACTGTGACAGGTGAGGGGTGCAGGGTAGGCAAGTGACAGAATGAACCTGTCAGGGCTCAATCCAGAATCCCTAAGGTGTGGGGTTCCTGACCCAGTAAGGTCTCCCACAGACCTCAGATTCCACTTAGATTCTTGGACAGTCTCTACAGAATCCTAAAGATTCTAGGGCATCTAAGAACCATAAGATTGCTCCTCTCTCCTTAAAGCAGGAATGAGCAAGTGGGTTCTTTGTGTTGCTTTTGTGTTTCTAGGAAAAGCCAGAAAGTTCCTTCATTTCATGCCCATGTTTAGAAAAGGATTCCTTTGTGTCTGGCTTCAGTGGATAGGAAGAGCAGCTAACCCTGACAGCCTCAGGTGGGCCCATGCTGCTATCCAAAGGGCAGGCCAAGGACCTTTCCTAAGGAAAATGTCCAGAGATCCAATGGCTTTTATTCACCCAGTGGAAAAGACCCTTAAAGTCCCACCATCTGGAAGTGTGAGAGGTTTCGAGGTTTTCTGCCTCAGCCTTGGAGCTGGGCCTCCTGGCACTGACAGAGGAGGAGAGGTCTTTCTTTCCCTCTAGTTCTCTCAACAGCCAGTCTTTACGAACCACCCAGCACATGCTGGATCTGAGGTGAACAAAGCAGATAAGTACCCCATGTTCCTCTCAGGATGGACATAAATCACAGAACCTAGGCCTAGAGTGTTAGGCAGTTTGCTATCTAAAGCAGCTGAGGAGGATGAGGTGTGGGTACACACTATGATCCATAGTATCACCGGAGTCTGCTGACCCAGAGTTCTGGAGAATGCATTGAGTGTCCCTGATCCAGGACCTCATCTAGTGCCTCAGGAGAGCAGTTGGCTGGACCCTAAAACCTCCTCTCTCTCTCTCTGATTGTTTGAGGCAGAGCTTCTCTGTGTAGCCCTGGCTGTCCTGGAACTCACTATGTAGACTAGGCTAGCCTTGAACCTGAGATCTGCCTGCCTCTGCCTCCCATGTGTTGGGATATTTTTGTTTTGATTTTGTTTTCTGAGACAGGGTCTCACTATGTAGCTCTGGCATGAACTCATTGTGTAGACCAGGCTAGCCTCAAATTCCAGAGATCTGCCTGCTCTGCCTCCCAAGTGCTGGGACTAAAGGCCTGTGCCACCACGTGTCTGGCCTTCCCCTCACCAATTTTTTCAGGGGGTGTCCAGCTGTTTCTGCTATAATGGAGGAAGGTGGGAAGTTAAGAAGGAATGCCCAGTAGTCCTGGCTTCCCCTCTCATCCTTCGTGGGGGTAGCCTGTGATCACCATACTGGGAGTATGGATTACTGAGCACTTAGGGAACTTGTGTGTTAGTAGAGTACTGACTCATGGGTAATTATGGGGGCAAGGCTGATGGAGCTCCCTGGTGCTAAGAGGCAAACCTGAGCTGGGTGAATTACCTACTCAAGCCTCTCCCCATGTTGGGGTGCTGGAGTAGGAAGCAGCAGTCGTTACTTCGGTGCTGGGAGAGATAGTGATTACTAGCCCCAAACTCACTCGTGCCTTATTAGAGTTATTAGCTCCTAGGTCTAGGTAATCACTGCCCCAGACCTCTTGTGTCCCAAGTAGAGGCCGAACTGACCTGAAACTGATCACTGTCCCTGCCCCTGCCTGCAGATGGCCTGCATAGTGTCACAGCACAGTGTGTGCTGCGTGTGGTCATCATCACGGAGGAGTTGCTGGCCAACAGCTTGACCGTGCGCCTGGAGAACATGTGGCAAGAGCGCTTTCTGTCACCGCTGCTAGGCCATTTTCTTGAAGGCGTGGCTGCAGTGCTGGCAACACCTACCGAGGACGTCTTCATCTTCAATATCCAAAACGACACGGACGTGGGGGGCACCGTGCTTAACGTGAGCTTCTCGGCCCTGGCACCTCGCGGGGCTGGGGCAGGCGCTGCGGGGCCCTGGTTCAGCTCGGAGGAGCTGCAGGAGCAACTGTACGTGCGCCGCGCGGCCTTGGCTGCTCGCTCGCTTCTCGACGTGCTGCCCTTTGACGACAACGTGTGCTTGCGCGAGCCCTGCGAGAACTACATGAAATGCGTGTCAGTGCTGCGCTTTGACTCCTCCGCGCCCTTCCTGGCTTCAGCCTCCACGCTCTTCCGACCCATCCAGCCCATCGCCGGTCTGCGCTGCCGCTGCCCGCCTGGCTTCACCGGAGACTTCTGCGAGACTGAGCTCGACCTCTGCTACTCCAACCCTTGCCGCAATGGCGGCGCGTGTGCGCGACGCGAGGGAGGCTACACCTGTGTGTGCCGCCCGCGCTTCACCGGTAAGTCGGGTGCGGCGCTGGATGAAGCCCTGGCGAAGCCTAGCGGCGGGACTACCTAGTGCGGGCGTCCTTTCTGAGACTACTGGGACGGGTTGGAGCCCAACCTGCAGAATAGAAGCCTTAGGCAAAATGAGCTGGAGGGGGAGGGGCCAGGGGCGGGGCGATGAGCTGTGGGCGTGTCCGCGCTGGAGCTGGACCATTTGAGGGCGTGCCCACGGGCTGCTCAACCACAGAGGCCGAGGGACTCGGCCTTGAGGCTCCGCCCTCTGGTGGGCGGGGCGTGGGCGGGACGTCGTTCTCATCAGTCCTGCCCTGCAGGGGAAGACTGCGAGCTGGACACCGAAGCTGGACGCTGCGTGCCGGGCGTCTGCCGCAACGGGGGCACCTGTACCAACGCGCCCAGTGGCGGCTTTCGCTGCCAGTGCCCTGCCGGCGGCGCTTTCGAGGGCCCGCGATGTGAGGTGGCCGCACGCTCCTTCCCTCCCCGTTCCTTCGTCATGTTCCGCGGCCTGCGGCAGCGCTTCCACCTCACGCTGTCCCTCTCGTAGGTGCCCGCCCCGTGTCACTGCACGTCTCTCCACTGCTCCTACCTATGTGACCCTGACCCAGACTGCTGAGGTCTTCACCAGACACCACCCTTTCCCCTGACCCCGCTGGAATACACTGGCATCGCCCACGCTCTTCTGTGGGCTCAGCTTGAGCTGGTTCTCAAATGGAGGGTGGGAGATGCCTGCTCCTAACGGTCCATTCCACCTCACCCAGGTTTGCAACAGCGCAGGCCAGTGGGCTACTCTTCTACAACGGGCGCCTGAATGAGAAGCATGACTTTTTGGCTCTAGAGCTTGTGGCTGGCCAAGTACGGCTTACATATTCCACGGGTGAGTGTTCTCAATGGATTTTTGTGACAGTGAGTGGGATGCGTGTGTTCCTGGGATGGCTGGCAGAGTCAACGCATGAGTCCACCTCAGGTGTCCTTTACTGAGCACCCGGGCACGCTCTTCAGTGCCAAACAGACAACAATGAGAACCAGGCTCTGTGTCCACTCCCTCAGGGAAGGTCCATCTTCCCAGAAAGTCTGAGTTTCTCCTGTGTTAAAGGATACTGTAGTCCAGCCATTGTGGTTACCAGGGGATATGGTGATCCAATTATCCAGAACGACCCTGAGAGTATCTGTATCCATGTAAATGGGTTGGGATGGTGCCACTCAGGAACTCTAGACAACATTCCACATGCATATTCCCCACAGGTGAATCCAATACAGTGGTTAGCCCCACAGTGCCAGGAGGCCTGAGTGATGGACAATGGCATACAGTGCATCTGAGATACTACAACAAGGTGGGTACCACCTCTGGCATAGTATGGGTGGGCTGTGTGTGGGAGTCAGGATTCTGAGCTCTCCTCAGGAGTTACCATAGGGGCATTGATGATTGGTGTGCCTGGTCTCTAGCCCCGGACAGATGCCCTAGGGGGTGCTCAGGGCCCTTCGAAGGACAAGGTGGCTGTGTTGAGTGTGGATGACTGCAATGTGGCTGTGGCTCTGCAGTTTGGTGCTGAGATTGGCAACTACTCGTGTGCAGCTGCTGGTGTGCAAACGAGCTCCAAGAAGTGAGGCACCCACCCCCGACCCTCATGTTCTCCGCCTTCCAGAGCCCCCACCTTAACCTTCACATAGTCTGCCCAGCTCCCTGTTCTTTTCCCAAACCACCAGATCAAAGATGCTGGCAGTCTACTCAATCTAGCCCCGGATCCTACATTATATACCCTGGCTTCTGGCTTCCACGCAGTCCACAGAAAAGTCCCTAGGCATTCTGTGCTCTAAAATCTCTACATGCCTTAAGTTTCTAATGGCACACATTTCCTCTGGTCCACTAATCTCATCAATAGCCCCCGAGACCATTGAGTCTACTGATCTCACCCTCAATCACCCATCTCCACCCTGCCCAACCACTAGAATATCTCACTCCTCATCATTGTCTTTAAATCAGAGTGCCCCACCTTTCCCCAGATCATCTGCCCATCGTGGTCTCTTCATTGCATCCTCACAACTGCAGTCCTAACTCTTTTCCCAGCCTGGCCTTACCTTCTTCACCCTTCCCTTAGTCCTATCCCCTACTTCCTGTGGCCCCCCAGGAGCAACCCTACTCTGGCTCCAGACCCACCAATGACCCAGGCTCCTGACCCCCAGGTCCCTGGACCTGACGGGCCCTCTGCTCTTGGGGGGTGTCCCCAACCTTCCCGAGAACTTCCCTGTGTCCCACAAGGACTTCATTGGCTGCATGCGAGACTTGTACATTGATGGCCGCCGAATGGACATGGCAGCCTTTGTTGCAAACAATGGCACTATGGCAGGTAGGTCTAAAAGCTCCTTCTCCCTGTTCATGTCCCTGACTCCATCATAAAGAGGTAGAGGGTTGCATAGTATGACTCCCCATCTGACCCCCAATCTAATATAACATGGCAAGATCCATACTGTAGTCCAGCTTTTAGGGCCTCACTCTCATTTACCTACTTCCTTAGAACATGAGAATGAAACCGTGTGCGCTTTCAGCCCCTCTGGACACTAACATCCTGCTCAGAACTCCAGTCCCTCACTCAGTTCTCATGTCTTCCTTGTCCCTTTCTCTCCAGGCTGTCAGGCCAAGTTGCACTTTTGTGCCTCAGGCCCCTGCAAGAACAATGGCTTCTGCTCAGAGCGCTGGGGTGGCTTCAGCTGTGACTGTCCTGTGGGCTTTGGTGGCAAAGACTGTCACCTCAGTGAGTGGGCATCATGGGGCAGGAGGATCATACAGGGTAAGTTCAGTCTGTTCTTGGGGTAGGATCTGTAACTCTACTTCTCTTATCTCCTCAGCAATGGCCCATCCCTACCGTTTCCACGGCAATGGCACACTGAGTTGGGACTTTGGAAATGACATGACTGTGTCTGTGCCATTGTACCTGGGACTAGCATTTCGAACACGGGCAACAAAAGGGATCTTGATGCAAGTGCAGCTTGGACCACATAGCACGCTCGTCTGCCAGGTACATCTGTTCTTCCAGTCGATCGTTATACCCTCTGCTGACCTCTGATGCTCCTGTCTCTACTGTTCTGAATGCATATTCCTGACCACTAAACCCTCTGCTCTCACCACCCAGCCTCATCCCAATCTAACCCTGGGGCTATGCATTTCTGCTCACAGCTAGATCGGGGGTTGCTGTCTGTGACACTAAGTAGGGCCTCAGGCCATGCTGCCCACCTCCTGTTGGACCAGATGATTGTCAGTGATGGCCGGTGGCATGATCTTCGGCTGGAGTTGCAGGAGGAGCTTGGTGGCCGAAGGGGCCACCACATCTTTATAGTCTCTCTGGACTTCAACCTCTTCCAGGTCTGACCTCTGACCCCAGGGTAGTCTGTTCTCAGCTTTCCAACCAGACTTAACTTATTTGACCCCATCTTTTGTCCAGCTCCTTTCCACTCCTCCAACTACCAAAGCTGATATTCTCCTAGCCCTCTGCTTTGGTCCACCAGCCCCTCTGTGTCACGTGGACTACCTAGATCCCTGGCTTGATCTTGTGCTACCCTGTAGTTAGGGCTTTGACTGCCTGATCCTGAAAGCCCCTTCTGTTGTCTTCCCAAATCTCTATCTGCCCTGAGCCAAAACCCTGAAATTTCAGGGATGGGGAGGTGGTTCAGAGGATAAAGCACCTGCTTATGCAACTGTAGAGACTCAAGTTCCAATCCCCAGAACCCATGTGAATTCTGGGCAGGCATAGCAGCTGCCTGTAATCCTACAACTCAAATGGCAGAGACAGGAGATCCCTGAGCAAGCTGGCTAGCCAGGCCAGCCAGATTTGATGAGTCCTGGGTTTAGCAAGCTCAGTTAATGAATTGGGGAGTGATCAAGGAAGACATAACTTCAGGCCTCCAAATGTACAACATACACATGTACCTGCACACATCATGTACCCATACACATACGAACATGTATATACACGTAAACACACCATATACTCATACATATACTCAAAAATAAGATCACAGAATTTCAAGGTTGGCTGTAGGTCCAGAAGGGAGGGACCTGTTTGAGCTTAACTCTTTATTTATATTTTTTATGTTATATGTATGAGTGTTTGCCTCCATGTACGTATGTATGTATATCATATGTATGCCTGCTACCCGGAAAGGCCACAGGAGAGAATCAGAGCCCTCACCATGAGCTGTCAAGTGGGTGCTGGAACCAAACCCAAATCCTCTCAGAACACCAGTTTTGATATCAGCTCTGAAGCTTTTCTATTATATATCAGCCACACCACAGCAAGTTCTCCATGCTCAGGAATGACTCATTTCCAAAGTGCTCTTTTGACCCATGGGGCAAATCATGGTCATACAGGGCTAGAAGAAAGCCATTTTGACTCTGGAATATGATAGGGTTTACTAGGTACCCCTTCCCTCAGTGCTGACTGTCATCTTCTTCTAGGACACCATGGCCGTGGCGGGTGAGCTGCAGGGCCTGACGGTAAAGCAACTCCATGTGGGAAGCCTGGTCCCCAGCAGTAAAGAAGAGGGTCCACAGGGTCTGGTTGGCTGTATCCAGGTGAGGATCATGAGAATATGATATGGGATCATTAGGGACCTGAGAAGTAGCATTTAAGTACATGTTGGCATGGGAAGGGAACTAGATGACCCAGAGAGACCAGAGACAAACCAAACCTTTCCCTGGTGGAAGTAAGATTATCAAGGAACCCCTGGGATACATGTCAGAAACAGCACAACTAGGGATCTTGGGGGAGGGGTGGTACTGAATGGGGATGTTTAGGGAGGCCTTGAGTTTTGTGCAAGGAATAGAGACTGGGTGGCTGGTTCCCCAGGACTATCTTGTCATGAGTCTCAACCTTTGCTGTCTGTATCTATAGGGGGTATGGATTGGTTTTACACCCTTTGGATCCTCAGCCCTGCCACCTCCCAGCCACAGAGTGAATGTGGAGCCTGGCTGTGTTGTGACCAACACCTGTGCATCTGGGCCCTGTCCACCCCACGCTGACTGCAAAGACCTCTGGCAGACCTTTTCCTGCACCTGTTGGCCAGGTGGGTGTTAAGAGAGCTGGGGAAGGAGCCAGGGGCCATGGAGAAGGCTTAGAGGGCCTGGAGCAGAGGGGAACAGAGAGGGCTAGGACCCTGTCTCTTCCCATGCTCTTTGACCAGTGTTCTGAGTTTCCTGACCCAACCTGCAGGTTACTACGGCCCAGGTTGTGTGGATGCCTGCGTCTTGAACCCTTGTCAAAACCAGGGATCATGTCGGCATCTCCAAGGAAGCCCCCATGGCTACATCTGTGACTGTGCACCTGGCTATTTTGGTCAGCACTGTGAGCACAGGTGAGAGGTTTGACACTAAGACGATGGGAAGACCTGCGTGAACGAGCAGGGTCACTGAAATCTCATGGATGCACTTTCACTCATCTCATTCTCAGGATGGACCAGCAATGCCCTCGGGGCTGGTGGGGAAGTCCAACCTGTGGCCCCTGCAACTGTGATGTTCACAAGGGCTTTGACCCAAACTGCAACAAGACAAACGGGCAGTGCCACTGCAAGGTTTGCCCAGGCTCTCACTCTTCACCTTTTAACTCTCCTTTGGACACTCCCTATGATTCTTGTCCAACTTGCTGACCTCTGCCACCTGACTTGGGCCCTAACCTCTTAATCCATGTCCTACATTCTAGTTGGCACCTCTCCTTCCTGACCTAAACCCTTCCTTGCCTTCATCTGAGGCAAGTCTTTTTGATTTTTTTTTTTTTTAATTTTTGGTCTTGATTCTACTCATCCCCTAATCTTTCACCTAAGACCCTTCCCTTAGGCCTGACCTCTGACCACAGGCCCCTGACCCATCCCTACACAGGAGTTCTACTACCGACCAAGGGGCAGTGACTCATGCCTCCCATGTGACTGCTACCCTGTGGGCTCCACTTCGCGCTCATGTGCACCCCACAGCGGGCAGTGCCCCTGCCGCCCAGGAGCCCTTGGCCGCCAGTGTAACAGCTGTGACAGCCCCTTTGCAGAGGTGACAGCCAGTGGCTGCCGAGGTAAGCAAATTCTACCACTTCCGTATGTCAAGGACTGGCTCCAGCATGCTAAGGAAGCAGTGGCAGGCCTGGCTTCTGGAGATGGAGGGCCCCGCTGTTCTAGAGGAAGACTGCTTGAGCCCCCAGAGTCCTACATTTTACTATGCATACTTGGCTGACTTGTCATAGACTTTACCAGACCATCTCTTTAGAAGCCAGCAGGGGAGTGCTAGACTCTGGGCCTGGGCCTCAGAGTGCTTGAACAGCAATGGCTATGTTGTCACTTGCCTGAGAATCTGGCCACCAGGCTCAACACTTCTTGTCTCCCTAGTACTCTACGATGCCTGCCCCAAGTCTCTGAGATCTGGTGTGTGGTGGCCCCAGACTAAGTTTGGTGTTTTGGCTACAGTGCCCTGTCCTCGGGGGGCCTTGGGTGAGTATGTGGTGGGCAGCATTGTGCTGAGGGTGGGGCAGGCCTGCTTTCTCTCTCCCCACCCTGGGTGGTCTTACCTCTGTAAGGAGGTGGGAGTAGGGTGGAAATCCACGTGGGCCCCTGTCCTTCTCGGGGCTCTGCTTGCCTTCCTGTACTCTCATTAAGCCTCCATCTGTTTTTCTTGGCTTCTGGGCAGGATTGCGGGGTACAGGTAAGGGGTACGTGTTTGCTCAGGTGCGCTGCCCCCTCCCACTGCCAGAGCTTTTGCAGACCCCCCTTCCTGCTGCTTACGGTCCTTGACGACCCCTCCCTGCTGCTGCCTGAGCTCTCTAAAACCTACTCCCAACTTCTTGGAAACCTTCCTATGATCTGAGGACCCTAGGGACCTTCTCTGGTGTCCAAGGTCCTCAAGGATCCCTCCCCTTCACCTGTTGGTCCTCTAGATCTTTTTCCACATCCTAAGACCTTGCATAGTCTTTACTACTTCCTGTGGTCCTTGTAGCATTCTCCCTATTGGTCAGAGTCACGCACCAGCTTCCCCTTGCTGTCTGAGGGCCTCCCAGAACCCTCCCTGCTGCTTGGGGCCTCCGCAGTGGCTGGACAGAGATTGTCGGTGTATGCATGCTCACATGTGTGTCCTGTGCCTGTGCATGTGTCTGTGAGTCTGTCTTGAGGGGATGGGGTTCTGAATTTAAGTTAGGGTCTCTTGCTGGTGGACACAACTTATTCAGCTTCTATCCCAACTGCATAGACAAGGGAATTATAATAACTCACCATTTCAGTAGTTAAAACTTGTATGAGAATCCTACTCTTACCTCACGTGGGCCTTACAATACCCCTGGAAGATCCTGTCTGTGTCAGTATGCTTGTGAGTATACAAGAGAGCAGTGTGCATGCACGTGCACATGCGTGCATGCATGTGTGTGTGTTCATTCACCTGTGTGTGCAGCTAATGAGCATTGTTGACATGTATGTGAATTTTGGCCTGTATGTAAACTTGTCCAAGCCCATATGTATGAATGAGTAAGTGTATATGAGAGTACGTGTGTGTCTATCTACAGAACATCCTCATACTTTATGTGGTCAGGGGTAAGAATGGTTTTCAGAATCCTCCAGAGAATTGACCAACAAGCTATTGGAACTCCTCTGGGCTTAGACTGCAGCATCTAAGCATCTAGCCATAGGTGCTTAACACTCTGGCCCCTACCTCAAGGCTCCTATGGGATAGAAGAGGGTGCTGTGGCCACCTATCAGCAAAAGTACCTCGGCTCTGGGCCTGACCAAGGACTGCCCGTCCCCAGGTGCTGCAGTGCGGCTGTGTGATGAGGACCAGGGTTGGCTGGAGCCTGATCTCTTCAACTGTACCTCACCTGCCTTTCGAGAGCTCAGTCTGCTGGTGAGACTCTGCCCAGATAATGCCCTACACCCAAGACCTTCGGGCCTGTGACGGCCCTAATCTATACCTCAGCCCTTGAGCTCTTGGGCATTTCATAGTTGCCCTTTCATCTGTCCAAGCCTTTCTCCCTGTAAGGCTTTTGAGAAAGGCCTACAGGATCACAGAACAACCACCGCCATCCTTGTCCTGGCAGTTGGATGGCCTAGAGCTGAACAAGACAGCACTGGATACTGTGGAGGCCAAGAAGCTGGCTCAGAGGCTGCGGGAGGTGACTGGCCAGACTGACCACTACTTTAGCCAAGATGTCCGGGTCACTGCCCGCCTGCTGGCCTACCTGCTAGCTTTTGAGAGTCATCAGCAGGGCTTCGGGCTGACAGCCACACAGGATGCCCACTTCAATGAGGTGGGCTGTGTTCTATATTCCCTATTCCATGGCCCTGACCCCCAGCTCCATGGTCCTTCCTCTCTAGCCTCTTAGCCTGGATCCCTAGCCTGTACCCTTCTGACCTCTGGAAAAGTGAAGGTCCTACAATTTCACCCTAACCCTTGTCCACTTCAGTCCTACCCTGGTGCCCCTAGAGCCCCCAGTAATACCTGGACAGACCCCTCATGCCTGCCCCATCCCGTCATACATCCTCACCACCTGGGTGACTTCACCTCCATCTCCATCTGTCTAGAATCTGCTGTGGGCTGGTTCTGCACTGCTTGCTCCAGAGACTGGAGACTTGTGGGCAGCCCTGGGGCAGCGGGCCCCTGGGGGCTCCCCAGGAAGCGCAAGGCTAGTGCAGCATCTGGAAGAATATGCAGCCACACTTGCAAGGAATATGGAACTGACATACCTGAATCCTGTTGGGCTAGTCACACCCAATATCAGTGAGTGGTAGATGGGGCAGGAGAAGGGCAGAGGGAGCTCTGAGGCTGATGTTACTATGGGGCCACACTCCTCCTCCAAACCCAAGAAAAATACAGCTTGCAAAGCTCAAGTGTAACAAGGGCAGAGGTGGGACTATAACCCTTGGCATGGGAAGGTCTTTGACAGATGTCACCTCCTTTTCTTGGGCAGTGCTCAGCATTGACCGCATGGAGCATCCTAGTTCAGCTCAGGGAGCCCGTCGTTACCCTCGCTACCATAGCAATCTTTTCCGGGGCCAGGATGCCTGGGATCCTCATACACATGTGCTACTGTCTTCTCAGTCCCCTCAGCCATCCCCATCTGAAGGTAGGAGCCCTTCTGGTGACTTCTGAGCCCTGTCTCCCTATCTTCTCCCAGAGCCTGATAGCATGTCACCCTCTGACCAATGCTTCCCTTGCCAGACCTCCCTCACCTCATGGCTCCTGTGTGAGACCTTCCCAGAACCACCTCCATATACACTTTGCCAGATCTTTACCTTAGCAGCTTCCATACCTTTCCCATGTTCCCTTCATGCCCCCTGCCCTCCCCTCTCCAGTTTCTGAAGAGCTCTGTGCTTGATGCTGGCTTGGGTTCAGAGCTAGGTCTGTGGGTGCTCATGGTAAGAAGTCACTGTGGCTCCTTCCTTTCCCTCAGCAGTTCTGCCCACAAGCAGCAACACAGAAAACACCACAGCCTCAAGTGTGGTCTCCCCACCAGCCCTCCTGGAGCCTGATCCTGAACCTGGGATCTCCATTGTCATTCTCCTTGTGTACCGAACCTTGGGAGGGCTTCTTCCTGCCCAGTTCCAGGCTGAGCGCCGGGGCGCCAGGTACCAGGCATAGAGCCGCTCCTAGCCCCCTCAGCCCTGAGCCTTTGTGAGCTTCTACCCAACCCAACATCCCGTTCCTTGATGGGCAAATAGCAGGGCCACACGTAAAGAGATGATCCTGTGCATAGCTCCAGGGAGCCCACCTGCACTGAGTTCCATGTTAATTTTCTCTGGCTATAAAGAGTAGCAAGGATCAGGGTAGCAAACAGAAACATATATAGAGACCATCACACACATACATGAAGAGTACATGATCCAGCACAGACAGGCCAACTGAATGATAGAGAAAGGCATAGACAAATTGGTCGGGGAAGTCATAGAGACAGGAGAAGGGGGGGTTTGAGGCTGACGGTCACAGGCCTGTCTGGGGCTGTTCAAGCCTCAGAGCCCAGTCTAGTCAGTGAGTCTGAAGACCCCAGCAGCCCAGCAGAGGCTGGACGGAGTTCTTAGAAATAACTTGTGGTGGATGTATCGCAGACCATGGTCAGCTACAAGTGGTTGGAAGACAGGGAGAGTTGGGCAGTTGTTCTTTGGTCAACAGTGTCCAAGACCAAATGGATGTCTCCTCAGGCTCCCCCAGAACCCTGTAATGAACTCCCCAGTGGTCAGCGTGGCTGTTTTCCATGGACGAAACTTCCTAAGGGGTGTTCTGGTGTCCCCAATCAACCTTGAGTTCCGCCTACTACAGACAGCGAATCGGAGCAAGGCGATCTGTGTGCAGTGGGACCCACCTGGCCCGTGAGGACCCCACTCTGGAAACCTTTTGTCCCTGTTAGCCTCTGGGAGGTGTCCCAGCCTGTCCCTGAGGCCCCTATCTATTCCACTGTGCAATTAGGCCCAACTTCAGGGACCCTCTCCCTCCCCCACAAGCTCACAAATCTCTGCCTGTCGGGGACACACCCTGAACAGAAAGGTGGATCTAACTCTCCTCTGCATACAGGGCAGAGCAGCATGGTGTGTGGACAGCACGGGACTGCGAGCTAGTGCATAGGAATGGATCCCATGCACGGTGTCGCTGTAGCCGGACAGGCACTTTTGGAGTCCTTATGGATGCCTCTCCCCGTGAGGTAGAGTTGTGTTCAATAACCCCAAGAAGTGGAAAGTCTAAAGGGCAGGGAGGCTCTCTGCCCAGCATCCCAGTGACCATCCTTACCTCCACAGCGCCTAGAGGGAGACCTAGAGCTGCTGGCCGTGTTCACTCATGTGCTCGTGGCAGTCTCTGTGGCTGCACTGGTACTGACTGCCGCCATCCTGCTGAGCCTTCGCAGCCTCAAGTCCAACGTGCGTGGGATCCATGCCAATGTGGCGGCTGCCCTCGGAGTGGCAGAGCTCCTCTTCCTGCTGGGGATCCACAGAACCCACAACCAGGTGCAGGGCCAGGGCAACTGTGCTGGTGACTCCACCTTTCTCTGGAAAGCTGGGGGCCAAAGCTTAGGAGCTAATATTAGGGATGCCCAAGTTGAAGTTCTCGTTTGGGGCAGGATACGGGCTGGAATTAAATGCTGCTGTTAGGGACATAGGTGGAAGGCAGATGTCGGGGTGGGGTCAAAGGTGGGGTGTGGAGGAGGATCCTGACAGCAGTCTCCTGGCCCTGCCTTCAGCTCGTGTGCACTGCAGTGGCCATCCTCCTACACTACTTCTTCCTCAGCACCTTTGCATGGCTCCTGGTGCAGGGCCTACACCTCTACCGCATGCAGGTTGAACCCCGGAATGTGGATCGTGGTGCCATGCGCTTCTACCATGCCCTGGGCTGGGGCGTCCCTGCCGTGTTGTTGGGTGAGGTCTTACCCACTCAGGCCTGTGATCCCCAATCTCTGCTCATCATATGGTCTGACCCTAGGCTATGTCCCCCAACCCTGTCATGATCCTTCAACCTCAGCCCCTCTTGCCACTCACTCAGGGAGAACCCTGTTCACATTTATCCCATTTCCTTCCCACACTAGGGGATCAGAATTTAGAGTACACCTCTTTGGTTCTACCTCTTCTCTCTCAAAAGGCCTTGCTGTTGGGCTGGACCCAGAGGGCTACGGGAACCCTGACTTCTGCTGGATCTCCATCCATGAACCTCTTGTCTGGAGTTTTGCTGGCCCTATTGTCCTTGTCATTATGGTGAGTGTCTGGCTTGGTGCCCTGTGTGCTTCGTTCTCTGGAGGGAGGGAGGCAGGGAGGCAGGGAGGGGGCAAGTGATGGAGTAGCAGGTGGTGGTGTGCAGGCATCCTGACTGCTTCCTGTCATGTCTGGTCACGCAGTGAGCTCCCACTCAGCTGGCATGGAAGCGGGGGAGTCAACTGGGTCAAAGACTTGGCTATTCCTCCTTTCTGTCTCCATCTCTGTGTGGCTGTCAGAACGCCCTCAGCTTTTCTCTTTGCATCTCTGACTCTTGTGTGAGTTTTTCAGCTCTTCTGTATCTTTCCGAGTCATGCTCTCCCTGTCTCTCTCCTCCCGTTCTCTCTCTCCATGCTTGGGCTTGCGGTCTGGTTCTCTTTCTGTTTCTTACTTTCTCTCTCTCTCCCTGCTCCACCTGCCTGTGGGTGTAGATGAATGGGACCATGTTTCTCCTCGCTGCCCGCACATCCTGCTCCACAGGGCAGAGGGAGGCCAAGAAGACCTCTGTGCTGTGAGTTGGCTAGTTGCGGGAAGTCGGGATCCTCAAGATGGCAGACTCCTCCTGGGTGGGGTCTGGTGGAGGTTGGGCTCCAGATTGTGCATGAAGGGAAGTCATTCCTGCCTTGGCTGATGGTCCCTCTCTGGTACTTTGGCCATATTCTGGCCTCACATGGGCTTTCATTCTGTTGGCCCCCGATCCCCTGGGTCTCCAGCATTCTTTCATGGCCTGAATGATTCACCTTCCCACTCTTACATGTCTTCTGATCTTCTGTTGCCTTTCATGGCCCCTGACTCCATTGTTTTCCCATGGTTACTCATGGCTCCCTGAATGCTCTCCCGGTTCTTTGTGTGACTGCCCATCTTCCTTAGTGTCCTCCTGAGACTTCCATGTTCCCGTGTGTCCTGCTGTGCCCCACATAAGCCCTGCTTGACCCTGGCATGTCCTCCTGTGCCCCCCCATGTCCTTACAGCAGGACCCTGCGCAGCTCTTTTCTGCTTCTTCTGCTGGTCAGTGCCTCCTGGCTCTTTGGTCTCCTGGCAGTCAACCACAGTGTACTGGCCTTCCACTACCTCCATGCTGGACTCTGTGGCCTCCAGGTACCTCTGGTCCCCATCTCCCGTCCCAGACCCTGATCCTGGGCTACCCTTCACCAGCACTGCAGCTTCTGACCCCTTGCTGACCACACTGGCATTGGCTCCAGCCCTCCTGCCACTTGGCCTTCCTGAGAGCGTCCCTGACCCTCTCTGACCCTCCCTCCCCTGGACTCTTCACCGACTCACACTCACCCATGACACTGATACTCCCTTCTCTGCTGACCCACGGACACTTGTATTGGTCCTGGTTGATGTCCTATTGGCTGTATTCTGACCAATGTCTTCTGATCTCTCAGTGACCTGCACTGACCCTTACTGACCCACAGGGCCTGGCTGTGCTGCTGCTCTTCTGTGTCTTGAATGCCGATGCTCGGGCTGCTTGGACACCAGCCTGTCTAGGCAAAAAGGCAGCTCCTGAGGAGACAAGGCCAGCACCTGGGACGGTGAGAGACTGATAGGCCTGAAGGTGGGAAGCCCTAGGATGCCTCAGAACTAGCTCACACTCCTGTCCAACCTCCTCCCTCAGGGGTCTGGAGCCTACAACAACACGGCCCTCTTTGAGGAGAGTGGCCTTATCCGCATCACTCTTGGTGCCTCGACCGTCTCCTCAGTGAGCAGTGCCCGCTCCGGCAGGACCCAGGACCAGGACAGCCAGCGGGGCCGCAGCTACCTCAGGTGAGTGACCATATATATATGGTCTAGCCCCACTTCAGCAAGGGTTGACCTTATCAGACCCTAGGAGGGTGGCCACCTGGGATGCTACTGCTGCCCTGCCCAGAATTCCCCTCAGCCATTCCACATGCAGCAGGCCATGCACTCGAAGGCATCCCAGCTTCCGGCACCTTATCACATCTTCTCTGATGGAGGGTTCTGCCTTTCCAGGGACAATGTTCTGGTTCGGCATGGCTCGACTGCTGACCACACTGAGCATAGCCTCCAGGCTCACGCTGGCCCCACTGACCTGGATGTGGCTATGTTTCATCGAGATGCTGGTGGAGTTGGAGCCCTGGGCCAGGGAGGAGGGGGGCAGAGGGTGTCTCTATGATTTTCCTTATCTGCCCCAAACTGGGGGTAGTGGCTGACTGCTGGGACACCTCTTCTCAGGTCACTGCCTCAGAAGGCACCCCCCCACCCCCCACCCCTCCCTGCTTGTCCAAACCTACTCAGGATCTAGTTCACCCCAGTTAATTCAAGCCCTTATGTTTCTACCCCTGCTCCAAACTCCATCCAGGCCCTATCCTAATCCTCTTGCTGTCCTGCTTGGCCACCTCCAACCCTCAGCTCAGGACCTTCCCTTACCCCTCAAGTTGCCAGCCATTTTACCTTCCTCCTGACCTTCCACCCCAGGTGCAGACTCTGATTCTGACAGTGACCTGTCCTTGGAGGAGGAGAGGAGTCTGTCCATTCCATCTTCAGAAAGTGAGGACAATGGCCGGACGAGAGGGCGTTTCCAACGTCCACTCCGCAGAGCAGCCCAGAGTGAGAGGCTCCTTGCCCATCCCAAAGGTGATAGGAACTTGCCAATTCCATGGGTGATCAAGGGACTCCCATGTTTCACCTAGATGTCATGTAGAGACTTTACCATCTCCGAGGATTCCTGAGCCTGACCCACTGGAACTCTATGTACCATTCCTATCCAGATTTCTAGGAGTGCTTGGGGACCCAGGAGCAACCTGGGCAGTGGTAGCCAAGTCAGTAATGACTAACTTGTCCCTCCAGATGCCTGGCACCCCTGTAAGTTGGAGTTTTTCTTGGTCTCAACCTCAGCCACCAAACTTCCATCCCGTCCTCTTCTAGCTAAGGATAAGGCTCAGCAGCAAACCTTCCTTCAGTGACCCCACTGATCTGAGAAGGGACACTCTTCCTCTTTTTCATTTTTTAAAAAGATTTATTTATTTATTATGTATACAGTATACAGAAGAGGGTACCAGATGTTATCATAGATGGTTATATGAGCCACCATGTGGTTGCTGGAAATTGAACTCAGGACCTCTGGAAGAACAGCCAGTGTTGTTAACTACTGTGCCATCTCTCCAGCCCTGTTCATATTTCTTTAAAAAAAAAAAGTTGTGTGTGTGTGTGTGTGTGTGTGACAGAGAGGGTGTGCATGTGTATGCTGACATGTGTATGTGTGACAGAGAGGGTATGTATGTGTGTGTGACACAGAGGGTGTGCATGTGTATGCTGATAGAGAGGGTGTGCATTTGTATGTGACAGAGAGGGTGTGCATGTGTGTGCTGACATGTGTGTGTGTGACATAGAGGGTGTGCATGTGTGTGTGACAGACAGGGTGTGCATGTGTGTGTGTGTGTGTGTGTGTGTGTGTGTGTGTGTGTGTGTGCTGACAGTACTAGTATGGAGGTCACAGGATGACCTGTGGGGGTCAAACACAGGCTGACAGTCTTGGAGGCAAAGTGCTTTCCCTCTGAACCATCTGACCAGCTCTCCCTTTCCTATTTCTCAGTGAGGACAGCCTTAGGTCCAGGGGTCACTCAGTCTGGGTCACAAGTGTTAGGAAACACTGGAGTCAGGCTAGAGACTCCCGTCACCTGCTCTGGCTTCACAGATATGGACGGCAATGACCTCCTGTCCTACTGGCCAGCCCTGGGAGAGTGCGAGGCAGCACCATGTGCTCTGCAGGCGTGGGGCTCTGAAAGGCGCCTGGGACTAGACACTAGCAAAGATGCAGCCAACAACAACCAGCCAGATCTGGCCTTGACCAGCGGAGATGAAACCTCCTTGGGCAGGGCCCAGCGGCAGAGGAAAGGTATGACCCACCCTGGCCCTTTGGCCTCACTGTAGGAGTTCTGAGGCTGTTTAGGCCTAGACCCCATGGGAATTCAGCTTCCTGATCCCACCTCGGAGGTCATCCTGCTCTACTCTGACAAGCTCCTGCTCTTCAACCCTGCTTCATGGTCCCCAGAGACTGCTCCCGGGACCTCAGAGGCCATCTTCCCTCCCCTCTGCATCCCCACTCACTTTGCAAACACATGGAAGCCGTTGAGCCTCAGAGCTCTGTAGGAGTCCCCGGGGTTGTCCGGCACAGGAGAGTTTTGCCCTTGGTCTTGCATCTCAGGAACACTGGAGACTGCTCCTGCTCCAGTCCAGGGAGTTTCTGCCTTTTTGACCTAGGACTTAGGGTTATCCTGCTTCTGACTTCTTGTGAGTCTGCCCTGACCATGACTGCCCTAGCTTGATCCAAAGATTACTATCTCCTACTCCGACTCTTGTTCCACTGTCTGTCTAGGACCTTTGGAGTTGCCTCTGACCTCAATTCTGTTACAAGATCCTAGAAACTGGCATTTCCTTGGCTAGATTCCCTGCCTGCTCTTTAACATATAACCTGTCCCCAATTCTTCCACAGGCATCCTGAAGAACAGGTTGCAATACCCATTGGTGCCCCAAACTCGAGGCACTCCTGAGCTTTCCTGGTGCCGGGCAGCTACCTTGGGCCACCGTGCTGTGCCAGCTGCCTCCTATGGTCGCATCTATGCGGGTGGGGGCACAGGTAGCCTTTCACAGCCAGCCAGCCGCTACTCTTCTAGAGAACAGCTGGACTTGCTCCTAAGGCGTCAGCTGAGCCGGGAGAGACTAGAGGAAGTTCCAGTCCCTGGCCCAGTTTTGCATCCCCTGAGCCGGCCAGGCTCCCAGGAACACCTGGATGCTGTACCAGCCCGCCTGGAGCCCAGAGATCGGGGCAGCACTCTACCACGGAGGCAGCCACCCCGGGACTACCCTGGCACTATAGCTGGACGCTTTGGGTCACGGGATGCACTGGACTTAGGAGCACCCCGAGAATGGTTGAGCACACTGCCCCCACCTCGCCGCAATCGGGACCTTGACCCACAGCACCCACCTCTGCCCCTGTCTCCACAACGGCAACTCTCAAGGGACCCCCTCTTGCCATCTCGGCCCCTGGACTCTCTATCTAGGATCTCGAACTCTAGGGAGCGGCTGGACCAGGTGCCTAGTCGGCATCCCTCACGAGAGGCCCTTGGACCAGCCCCACAGCTTCTCAGAGCCAGGGAGGACCCAGCCAGTGGTCCTAGCCATGGTCCTTCCTCAGAGCAACTAGACATTCTCTCCTCTATCCTCGCCTCCTTCAACTCCTCAGCCCTGTCTTCTGTGCAGTCCTCAAGCACGCCCTCGGGCCCTCATACCACTGCCACGCCTTCCGCCACTGCCTCTGCACTTGGGCCTTCCACACCTCGCTCAGCCACATCCCACAGCATCTCTGAGTTGTCGCCAGATTCAGAGTAAGCAGCACCCAGACACCTGTTCACACTCTTGTCAGCCTGAAGCAGTTCCCTCATGAACCCATTCCTGATTTCCACCACAGAATGAATTGGGAGTTGGCCCATAGATACGGGCTGAATGAATAGCTATGGGCTACCCAAGGCTCAGTACAGCCAAGAGGCCGGCCACATGTGTTAGGAACAAATCTAGCAGAAAATGGGAACAGAACTAGCTGGAACTTGCTGGCTTCAGCATGGTTATAGCCAGCTTCCCAACCTTACATATCCTAGAAAAGTGCCCCCAAAGGCTGGAATTAGTGGAGGGGGCAGGCAGGAGTCAAGGCATAAAAGTATAAAATAACCTGGTGTTTGCATGAGGCAATGAGAGGCATCTTTGTTCAGAAGGCCCTGCCTAAGAGGTCAGGTGGAATACTAGCATATTATACCAGCTGAGTGATAACTGAAAACGAGCCATTCACCATTGCTGTATTCCATCAGCACGAGACTGCTCCCACCTGTGGCACTGCTGCGTTAGGTATAGTACAGCTCAGGTGCCTGTGGAGTGTCTGTGGGCTTGAGGGTGTCAGAGACACCCAGAAGTAGCTGGACACACAGGAATTCAAGAAGGAAAGGGGGAGCAGAGGAGAGCCAGACCAGAGTAAGCATGGCCCAGCAGGGAGTTGCCAGGTCTCACAAGCCAACAGGAGAGCTGTCTGTCAAGGGAAAACTGCCAGGTGAAGCTCTGGGTGAAGATGACTGTGAGGGAAGTGGGCCTCTGGGGATGGGCCAGGGGGTCAGGAGACTGAGCTGGGCCCGATACTGAGAGGACAGAGGGAGGAAGCAGGGCCTTATAGAGGAATGCTAAAAGGGAAGGACGAGAACGAGACCACCAACCCACTTGGGTTCCCTGCAGTCTAGCCTTTGGGTCTGCAGAAACGCCAGGGGACTCAGCAGGGAGGGCCTCAGGCATTAGCCACAAGACTTTGAGTTTCATCTCTAGGACCTTGGCACAGGACAGCTACACGGTAGCTCTTCATCTGTGGAGTCAGATTAGAGACACAAACTCCTTGAAATGTGGAGATCTGTGATACTGTCTGTCTTACAGATGCTTCAGGGAGTGTCTGCATAGGTGGCTTGCTAAACACTGAGTCTAGGCAGCCACTTACTGATGAGTCTGGCAGTGGAGGTCCGGAGGGGTATTTGCAGGGCTCAAAATCCTGGAGCATGAAGGGCTGAGAGGAAAAGCTCCTCATAGCCCTGCCTTTCCATTCCACATTCAACAGAGTTCCCAGAAGTGAAGGCCACTCGTGAGGGGCTGGCCAGCAGATGAGAGCCACCAAGGAGAGCGGAGGATCTGGGCTGACAGAAGACTTCGGGACTGATGTCAAGGCAGCCTTCTCCAAGCCTTCTCTCAACTCCGTGCAGTTCAGTGCAGTGTGAATGTCCTCTGCGCATCTGTGAGCATGAGCGGGACAGGTGCAGGGCTGGGGCTGAAGGAAGACTTTTATACGTTTTGTACCTTTGTAACCAGAGAGATATGCTTATGTTATTTTTCAGCTTTTCTGTCTCCCAGGGGTCTGAGACTGGGCTGGAACGGGGAAGGGGATGGGAGATGCAGATGGCCTCATTTGGGTCCTTAGCAAGTTGCCTGTTCTTTCTTTCATCCTTCGGGTGGAGTGGGCGGGTGGGACACTTTCCCCCACCTCTTCCCACACTAATCTGAACATTGTTGGGGTCCAGAGTGCAAATTTGATCTTTGCATTTTCTCTGATACCCCATAGGCCAAACTCCCATGTTTTGGGGTTGGTCTTAGGAACAGGGGTTCTCCCATCTCCTCCAGAGGGCTCCCTTGTGCCCCTCCTCCCCTTGTGGATGTGGACTGTATTACTTGGAGTCCTTCCCTGCCACTTACTGCCTTAAGGATGACCTAGGACTGATGCTGTGGGTGCTGGGGGAGCAGCAGAAGTCATGTTTACACATCAAGGCTTCCCTTTCTCCCTGGGGAGGGACCTGGACCTTCATTCAGACTCTCCTACCGGGAGGCTGGTGGAGGGGACACCCCTTTGTCCCTGCTTCCTCCCTTGCCTGAGCAACACTGCCCCCCTGAGGGCTGAGCGGGAGGGTGAACAAAGGGAGCAGAAACAAGGGAATCGGAGACCCAGAATGTAGGTGCCACAGCCTCCCACGGTTTACAGGCTCCTCCCTGGCCCAGGGCTGCAGCAGGGACTGCCCCACCTTCTATCATTTCCTTATGGAGGGAAAAATGACTGTTAGGATCCTGTTCATAAAACTCCCTTTTGTTTTTTTGTCTGATGCCCATAGCTGGGGACTTTAAATTTTTGTTACTTTGTTTACAGTTGAGATTATTTTTTTAAATGGTTGGTTTTTATTTACTGTCTACAACTTAAAGCATTGAACATACACACTTTGTTTACAGTTGAGAATGCTTCCTTTGTTTACAAGTGAAAGGTAGGAAAAGTGGGAGGAGTTAGAAGACCTACCTGTGATGTCCCTGGCCCTGGCCATCTTCAGGGGGGGGGGGCTTCTAACCCGACCTTTCCCAGGCCAAAGGTCAGCTGAGTCTTCTGTTAAGAGCACACTCTGAAGGAGGCTCAGGGCTGGGTTTGACCGAATGTATACACTTGCAGGCAGTTTCTGAGATTCAAACATTCCACTTCACTGCCTGTGCCAAAGCCCACCAGCCAGGTCCCTAGCGCTCCTTACCCAGCCTGACCTGACCTCAGCCCTTGAGGGGCTGAGTGGCCTGTTGGTGGGAGAGTGCCCTTGCTATGTCCTAGGTTCTGTAGATGCCCTCTCTGGGGTCCCCCTTCAGCACAGTGGCCCTCTTTCCTGTCTGTGTAAATTGTTCCGTGAAGCCGCGCTCTGTTTTGGGAATAAACTTCTATAGAAAACACTTGTTCCTCTTTCTATTTCAGATGTAGGATGGTTGCTATGAATGATTCACCCAGAATGACCTTTGAACGAATTTGAGCCTTCCTCCCTCCAAAATATCCAGTTATTTTTAGCCCATTTCACAGCAGATTTGGACCAGGTTCCTATTTCTCTCTGAAATGGCCTCTCACTTTGTGAGAGGAGCTGGCCAAGAGAAGCCTTCCGGGGCCAGGCAGTAGTGAGGTCTTCCTTATAGCCAGATCCTGACAATTTGGCTCTGCCCATTTGTCAAACCAAACCTAGGAGCTGCCTTTCCAGTATGTGCTTTTCCCACCCACTCACCCTTACTGCTCTTTCTGACTTGGATCTGGCCTTGAAAGCTTGGAGGGGCTTCCCTTCCTAGATCACTAGGGTGGGCTTCCTGGGGGGAAGGTACCCACTCAGCTCCATCTCTAGTCTAGGCAGCCAGAACTGAAAGGGAGGCTTGAGAAGCCAGTAGCGTTGGTGAATATTTTGATCACATCTTAGGCACTTAGGAGGCTGAAGCAGGTGGATCTCTGACACTAGGCAGCCTGGTCTACGGAGTTCCAGGACAGCCAGGGCTGTCGGGGGGGGGGGGGGGGGGGGGGGGGGGGGGGGGGGGGGGGGGGGGGGGGGGGGGGGGGGGGGGGGGGGGCGGGGGTGGGGGAGTGGACGGGAAGTCTTGAGGACCACTGTGCCAGGTTTCAGGGGTACAGTCTGAGGGTAGTGCTCAAAGCTTGGTGGTGCCTGAGAGACCCTAGATCTCCCACAGTTGAGATTGGGGCCCTGCTTACAAATCTAGGCATCCAGATCTTTCTAGATCTCTCCCCTGCACAGGGGCACGGAAACACATTATTGGTCAAGACACATTATTGGTCCTTTGTTCCAGTCCTCCAGCTCCAGGCAGCTGCAGTTACGGGGGAGGACTTTCTTTCGCTAGGCCTCTGGGAAAGAAAGGTTAAACCCCAGTCCTCCGGGCTCGTCCAGCCGGAAGAGTATGTCTTAGGTTCCACCCTAGGATTCTCATTGGTCAGAGCGTGCACATCCTCTAGCGGTGGAGCGTGATGCCAGCCACGTTCCCGGCCTGGCGCCACCTTCCCGCCGGTAGTGGCCTTCCGCAGGAGCTGTCTGTACGGCACTCGAGCTACCTGAGGACAATGGGGCTGTCCGATGGGTCCGGTGAGTTGTAGGGCGCTGTCCAAATCCCGCGTGTCCACGAAGTGTTAGTAGTCCTGTGACTTCCGGCCTAGGTCAGTTCGGACAGGGAACCGCCAATTTCCCAGCCAGCATTTCCTGCCTGCACAGCCTCAGTTTACCGCCTTGCAGATTTTCCGCAAGTGGTTGTCCGTCAGCAGCGAGGGATGGGGGCGGGATCCAGCGCGACCCTAGCTCTTCAGGGTTGCACGGGAAGCCTCCGGAGTGCTAATAAGGGGGCCGCAGGGAGGTTGCTGCCAACCAAGGAACCCAGTTCCAGGAGGTGCGCCGGCTGTGCGCGTCGGGACCGGGAGACCGACCGCTGCAAGACAGGATCTAGCAAGGCGGCGGAGCAGCCGCGGCCGGAGTCAACGTGGTTCTGGGCTCTCCCGCGTTGTGAGCCCTTGTACCTCCCAAAGGGCGGGGCCGAGGATCAAGGCTCCGCCCCCTGGGTGCTTGTTGCTTGGTAAGCGGAGGGAAAGAGCCCTTTAAGAAGACTTGAGCGGATCTCAAAGGAAGGGATAGGAGGCCCTGAGGTCTCGGTGAGCCGGAGGTGCAGAGAACCTCTGAGGAGCTGTCTTGCACCTGCTCTGTTCCCTCCAGCTTGGACACCAAGGTTAGAGGCTCTTCTCAGGTGAGTTCCTACCTCTCTGGTGGGATCCTCTCCCTGGTTATAGCTGCTTCCAGATCAGAAATGACAGGTGAAAATTTTCCAAAAATGCTAGTTCTCCCTCCAGATTCCCTATCCCCGGAAATATACTTGCAGAGGAGAGCTGTATTCCATATGGAGTCTCCCCCCACTCCGTTTCTTCTGAGAGAACTCAGATGAGACCTCTCCCCTCCCTATTCTCTGGTAAAGTCTTTCTCCCACATCCCAGAGGTATCTCCTGGCAGGTGAGAGATTCACCCCCAGATCAGAGCTTGCCTGGGTGATGGCTCTCTGGGCAAGGTTCCCTCTAGGTTGGATTGGCTTCCGAAAACTCCTGTTTCCAGGTGAATTTTCCCTAATTCAAGTGGAAACCTGTCTCTGGAGGTGAGAGCTTGGACCATGGAGCTTGGGATGTCTAGGTGGGCCTTGTCCTGAAGCTTGGGGGCAGTATTGCTTACAGATCTTCGGTTTGCTAGGTCCTTCTCTGAATATGCTCTCTTCCAGTGAGGCAGGGCTTTTGGTACAGCTGGGAAAGGGACTGGACAGGAATTGGTTCAGGGAAGGCAAGGAACTGAGAGGTAGGGACCAAGAGGCACAGCCAGTCTGAACCTGGACCTGGACCTGGACATGGCCTTGAAGTGGTATTCAGGGCTGGGGAGCCACACCTGAGCTGGATGTGTAGGTCAATCTCATCCCACTCTCCCTTCTGGAGAGACTTTGGCCCAGAAAAAGGCTTCCAGAAGCCAAAGTTCAGGTACTGCCCCTGTCTGGGTGTGAGCACGGGGCCTCAGAGACCAGCAGGGTTGGATCTACCCTTGATCTTTGAGCTTGAAAAACTCAGGTATGTGACTCCATGGTCCTAGGTAGAAGGGTAGAAAAGGTTGGAATAGGGGAAATCCTCATTGTATGTCTGTGGTCTCACCTCTCTAGATCACGGGACACAACAGACAGAGGCGCTTCTGTCTGAAACACGAGCAATGCAGCTGCAGAGGAGAGACTACCATGTGGAAAGGCCATTGCTGAACCAGGGGCAGTTGGAGGACCTGGGACACTGGCATTCAGTGTCCAAGACTTACCAGTGGCGAACTTGGTTTCGGTAATGATGGGGGTAGAGGTCTAGGGTGTTCTGGCAGGGCTCAAGTCCCATCTCTAAGGACTCTTCATGTCCCCAGATGCTCTCGTGCTCGGGCCTATGCTCTTCTTCTCCATCATGTTCCCGTCTTGGGCTGGCTACCCCGCTATCCTGTGCGCGACTGGCTCCTAGGTGATCTGTTGTCCGGCCTGAGTGTGGCCATCATGCAGCTCCCACAGGGTGAGCTACCTTCAACAGCCTAGACTGCAAGCTCTGTGGTCTGGGAAATGCCAAACCAGAAGCCATGGCCTCTGCCCTTGGAACTATGACCCCTGCACCCAGGGCTTGGATTCTCCTACCTTTTTGAGACCCTAATTCTTCAAGTTTGCATTACAACCTTCTACCTCCAGGCTTGGCCTACGCCCTCCTGGCGGGATTGCCTCCTATGTTCGGCCTGTACAGTTCTTTCTATCCCGTCTTCGTCTATTTTTTGTTTGGTACCTCTCGGCACATCTCTGTGGGTAAGTGAAGTCAGGCCTAGTTTTTCATAGAGGGTGTAGTCTGTGGAGGGGAAGGAGAGGTTGGTCACAGCAGTATGGGTGCTAAATCGCTAGCATATGGACCACCCCAAGAAGTCCTAGGAAACGGGCTATAGAGATTACAGCTTCAGGATAGCTCAAAGCCCTAGCTTCAGGGTAAATGAGACAGTCCACGGGGCCCAGGAGTTCCTGGAAACGTGTTCAGCCTGTCCATGATTCTTTGTGTCACAGAACACTGGGCACTGGTGAGACAAGGTCACGGTGAGATGGGGTCAACATTACTGGCTAGCTTTAAGAACATGTGAGCTCGGGGCTGGAGAGATGGCTCAGAGGGTAAGAGCACTGACTGTTCTTCCAGAGGTCCTGAGTTCAATTCCCAGCAACCACATGGTGGCTCACAACCATCTATGGTGACATTTGGTACCCTCTTCTGTATACTGTATACATAATAAGTAAATCTTTTTTTTTTTTTCACTTGAAAGGACTTTAATAGAATAAGGGAAAAGGAGATAAATAAATAGATTCATAGTTAGACGGATAGATGAGAGAGAGAGAGAGAGAGAAGGAAGGGATCAAAGGTGGAAGCATAAATAAATCTTAAAAAAAAAATAGGGTGAAAAGAGCATGTGAGCTCAAGGTTCACTTCTGACCTTGGCCATGTCTAGCCAGTACTGCCTCTGTTTGTACAACTGTAGTCTAAGGAAGTTTGTTCAGAATGGGACGCCTGCTGGCCTTCTTAATTAAGGCCAGGGCTCCGGGGCAGGTCAGCATAACCTCTGCCCTTCAGACCTGTCTGGTCCTGCACTTTCAGGGACCTTTGCTGTAATGTCTGTGATGGTGGGTGGTGTGACAGAGTCCTTGACTGCAGATGAGGCCTTTGTGCAGAGCTTGAATGCCACAGTTGATGATGCCCGAGTGCAGGTGGCCTACACGCTCAGTTTCCTTGTTGGCCTCTTCCAGGTACGGAACAGCCATCCCTTAATGTCTGACTTACACTATGTCCTCTTGCTGTTCATCTGCCCCCTCTGATCCCTCTTGCCTTATGATTTCTGCCTCCCCGGCTTTCCCTGATTGCCCAACAGGTGGGGCTGGGCCTGGTACACTTTGGCTTCGTGGTCACCTACCTGTCCGAGCCTTTGGTCCGCAGCTACACCACAGCCGCCTCTGTGCAGGTCCTCATCTCACAGCTAAAGTATGTGTTTGGCATCAAACTCAACAGTCACTCTGGGCCACTGTCCGTTATCTATGTGAGTGAGGGTGGGGGCAAGGGTGGGTAGGCGTGCTGTACCCCATGACCTTGAATCCTGCCTGTAACACCACTTCTCCTCAGACACTGCTGGAGGTCTGTTCAAAGCTGCCCAAGACTGTGCCCGGCACTGTGGTCACGGCACTTGTGGCTGGAGTGGTACTTGTGATGGTGAAGTTATTGAATGAAAAGTTGAAGCGATATCTGCCCCTTCCCATACCTGGGGAACTACTCACGGTTGGTCTGGGTGCCAGGGAATTATGGGTAGAGAAGGGCAAAGTGAGCGTAGGGTCGGGCCAGTATACAGACAGCCTCGAGGTATTTAGGGACCAGATGGAGTGACTGCTGTCAGGGTTCCTGGTGTTGTGTGGAATGCTGCAGCAGAAAGCCCTGTATGAGCTTTGCATCACCCTCGACAGCATATCCCATCCTCACAGAGTAACGTTTACTGCTCACCTTACCCACAACTCATTCCTCAGAATAGTGGTTTACCTCTTCTTTATGATAACTGCCAGGACCTCCTTCACCTGATGCTGTCTGTCTCCACAGCTCATCGGGGCCACTGGTATTTCCTATGGTGCAAAACTGGAACAAAGATTCCAAGTAGAAGTGGTAGGCAACATCACCACAGGGTAAGCTCTGGTCCCGTCAGGGAGGTGGGACAGCTAGAGCCAGGGCCATTCTCTGACCCCACAGATGTTCCTCCCAGGCTGATACCTCCAGTGTTACCCAAGACAGAGTTGTTTGCAACACTCGTGGGAAACGCCTTTGCCATCGCTGTGGTAGGCTTTGCCATTGCCATCTCGCTTGGGAAGATTTTTGCCCTAAGGCATGGCTACCGCGTGGACAGTAACCAGGTGTGTGTGCAGGCCATGTAGGGAATGCAGGTGTACACAGGCCCAGATAATGGCAGTGAAGGGTCAGGCTGGACTTGAAAATGGTGAGGGTTGGGAGAATAAGGTGTTTGGAGCAGCAGCCCACTATTGGAGGCCATTGAATAAGAGTGGGGGCTGGGGGCATGTCAGCCTAGACGTACCAGGAGGGTGACTGGCATCCCTGGCCAGACTTCTCACACCACACTTGCCCAACAGGAGCTGGTGGCCCTTGGCCTCAGCAACCTCATTGGCGGCTTCTTCCAGTGTTTCCCCGTGAGTTGTTCCATGTCTCGGAGCCTGGTACAGGAGAGCACTGGAGGCAACACACAGGTAGGCCTCCGGCGGGGGTGAGCGCATGGCCATATGTCCATCGGGAATGCAGGCTGTTCTGTCAGGTACTCTCACCTCTCCTCACCTTTACCCCGTAGGTCGCCGGAGCCATATCTTCCCTTTTCATCCTCCTCATTATTGTCAAACTTGGGGAGCTCTTCCGAGACCTGCCCAAGGTGAGCCTCTACCCATCCCAGCCAGCCTTCAGGGCCTTGGCTAGGCCAGGCCCAGATCCGTCAGTCCAGTCCCATATAGCAGACTGAGCTCTTGGGGATAAAATCTGGAATTAGAGGTTCAGGGTTAGAACTTTCTAATCAGCCCCAAGGGGTTAAGGTTGGTATGGGTGGTATCTGGTTGTAGGCTGGGCTCTGCCCAAGTGCTTGACCAGTCTGGATGGGTTATGCCTGGGTGATAGAGGCTGTCAGCCTCTAGGAACCTGTCCTAGTAACATTCTCCTTGTCCCAGGCCGTCCTGGCAGCTGTTATTATTGTGAATCTAAAGGGCATGATGAAGCAGTTTTCTGACATCTGCTCTCTTTGGAAGGCAAATCGAGTGGACCTGGTGAGAAGCTGGGGAGCCCAGGATTGGGCTTTGGGACCTTTACTGCCAATAGACCCTTTGACCTCTGCCCTTTTGTTATCAGCTAATCTGGGTGGTGACCTTTGTGGCCACCATTCTCCTGAACCTGGACATTGGCCTGGCAGTTTCCATAGTATTCTCTCTGATGCTCGTGGTGATCCGAATGCAGCTGTGAGTCAACCATTTTTGGTACACTCCCAATTCCAGCTTGGTGAGGGAGTAAGTTTCACACTGGCTCTCCACGACTTCCCTTATAGCTTTGGGGACACCCCAAGTTCCTCATTCCTCTCTCATGGCCTTTTCTTTGCCTTCTTTTCCCCTAACACTCTCCTCAGGCCCCACTACTCTGTCCTGGGGCAGGTGCCAGATACGGATATTTATAGAGACGTGGCAGAATACTCAGGGGTGAGTGGCAAGGGCTAAATGGGAGGTGTGGCAGACGAGATAAATGGGCCCTTTTTATTCCCTTCCACATGGACAAGAATGCTAGGGAGTAAACTGGGAAAATGGCTCAGTGGATAAACTGTTTGCTATACAAACATGAAGACCTGAATTTGGATCCCCAGCACCCATGTTTTTACATGCCAGCCATGGCAGTCTGTAGCCTCCGTGCTTGGAAGGCAATGGCAGGAGGCTCTCTATGGCCTACAGGCCAGTCAGGCTAGCCAGTTGGTAAGTTCCAGGTTCAGTAAGAGACTCTGTCTCAAAGGGGAAGAGCTGTAGAGGAGAATAACCAATGTCTTCACATGCAAGATGCACACCTGTACATGTACGCGTGTACACGCGCGCGCGCGCGCACACACACACACACACACACACACACACACACACACACCATTTTGGCTCTGGTTCTTAGAATTTGAAGAGAGGCATTTGGGTCTGTGACCCTAGTCATGGCATGATGGATGGATCAGTCTTGGAGCCAAAAGCACAAGCTCCACCCTGTAGAGTACCCTGGGTCAAGAAAATAGAGCTGAGTGGGGAGGGACTGGATGTGGGGAGGCTGTTTCCTAGCCTGCTCAGTGGGAATACCAAGTCCCCAGTTGCTAATTTATATGGAAGGCCTCATGTCATGTCATGACAGAAAGGCTGTGAGAGACTCTGGAGTAAGCTGTCACTTTGGCCTGGAGCCCTGAAGGCCGACTGCAGTATGATCAAGTACATAAAGAGTAGAATGAGGGTCTAGGTGTTGGAGAAGATATGAGGGGAGCAGCCAGCCGCATGTGGCTGAGAGGCAGCCCATGTGGCCCAGGCCCAGATGCCAAGGAGTGACGTGGGCTGTGGATGGAATGAGTACGAGCTAGGGAAGGTGTGAGCAGGATGACAGCTTAGGACGGCTTTTCTGTCTGCATGTAAAGGACAGCAGGGTGGGGGATGGGAGACTCAGGAGCAGGGGGCTGAGAGCTGAACCCATGAAACCTGATGAACAAGGAGGGTTGGAAGGGACGGATCTGTGCAACACAGGCAGCTAGGATGATGTAGCTAGGCTTATGGCCCCGACTTCTGGAAGGGAGGGCATCAGTCACAAGCTGAGGCAGAGGGCGGCAGGCTCTCAGAGAGGAGAGCTGAGTGAGAGAATTCAGTAGAAGACAAAGGATGCTCAACCACCGGCTCCACCTCATCTCCAGGCCAAGGAGGTCCCTGGTGTGAAGGTCTTCCGCTCCTCGGCCACCATTTACTTCGCCAATGCTGAGCTCTACAGTGACTCACTGAAACAGAAGGTAAGGCTGGGCCCCCGCTGGGTGTGTGTGCAGGGCTCTGAATACCCCATCTCCCCAGAGTACAAACCCTACCTCTGACCTGTGTCTCCAGTGTGGCATCGATGTTGACCACCTCATCTCCCAGAAGAAGAAAAGAATCAAAAAGCAGGAGATGAAGATGAAGCGGATGAAGAAAGCCAAGAAGACTCAGAAGCAGGTGGAGTTCCCGTCAGCAGCTCCCTCCTGGTCCAGCCCTACTGGCCCTGACCCTGACCCCCGGTCATTCTGTGCTTCTTCTCCAGCCTTTCTCTCAGCCTGGTCCTTGTCCCATTGCCTTGCCCCGTCATTTCTCTCCACTGCTCTGTGTTCCCTCTCTTTCTCCCTTAGCACCCCAGGGACTCCATTTCAGCCCCTGGCAGGGCAGGACAAGCTCTGAGACGTTGTGTTCCTCTCCTGTATTAGTCACAGTGTGAGCCACAGTGGATCCCTTTCATGGTTACAACTTCTCAGGCCTGCAGTCTAGGTCCTGTTGTGGCTCCCTGCCCATTGCCAGGGCCAATACCAGGTCTACCTGGCATGGTTGTCCTATGGTGCTTAGGGTAGCCTTCCTATCAACCCTCTTCCCTCCTAGGCTGCCTCTTCCAAAATCTCCTCAGTTTCTGTCAATGTCAACACCAGCTCCGAAGACATCAAAAGCAATGATGTGGAGGGCTCTGAGGCCAAGGTGAGGCTACAAATGGGAAGAAGGACCAGCCAAGAACCACAGAGATGTGGATGCTCACATATGTTGCATGAGAAGGGCCTAACCCGCTAGTCTGGGCTTGAAGGTGTTGAGCTAGACAGGAGGCATGGGGTGATGGCTCAGACACTGTAGGAAGACCCTTGTGATACCAAATTCTCCTCTGGCTGTTGTCTACAATCTCAGACTGGACCTGGATGAAGACCTTGAATTTACAGATGTAACAAGACCCTACAGTCTGTGCTCATGGATAGAGGAAAGGGCTGGGGAACACTGGGAAAGCCTAGGGGTCAAATTCAACCAAAGATTCAGACAGGTCAGGGTATAAGGTGTGTGTGAACAGGTGTGGGCACATGAATGCTTGTGGCCATCTTTGCTGTTCCTAGGCCCCTGTCCACTGTACCCTGCTTAGCTAAGGATGGGGCATGATCTCCCAGCACCTCCTTCTTGTTTCTTTATTAAGCTTTGACCCAGGAAGTAACAAAGCTTTCCTGTGTCCCTACATGTCCCTCCTGTGTTTATAGATTCACATGTCTCTCCTACAAATGAACCCATGTCTGTGTCCTTATGTGTCTCATGTACACCTTTGTATGTGTAGCTGCATTTTTATATGCATTATAGTTTCTGTCTAACTCTGTGTGTCCCTGTGTACTGTGTGCATACCCTGCTTTTGCTCTGTCATGGATGGTCCTTTAGAACATCTGGATCCCCTGCAGGTGCACCATGGGGAGGAACTGGAGGATGTGGCTGCCAGCAATCAAGATGTCAAGGCCTCAACCATGAACACACTGCAGTCCTTGGGCCTGCCCCAGCCGGGCTTCCATAGCCTCATCCTAGACCTGAGCACTCTCTCCTTTGTAGACACTGTGTGCATTAAGAGCTTGAAGAACGTAAGGGACTGTGGGCAGGCCAGGACATATGCCTCTGTGTGTGTGTGTGTGTGTGTGTGTGTGTGTGTGTGTGTGTGTGATTATGCTGACTGCATAAATCACTTGCCCTGAACTTCCAAACCCCCCAAACCAAGCCCTCTGAGCTCCCCACTAAATCTTGCCCAGCTGTTCCCCTCTAAGCCTACCTCTCTTTGTTGCCGCAGATTTTCCATGACTTCCGGGAGATCGAGGTGGAAGTGTACATCGCAGCCTGTTACAGTGCGTTGAGTGGGGCACAGAACTAACAACCCAGGCAGAGGGTGGGACTCTTCTGGTCAAGGGGTTTGTCAGATAACACAAGGAAAAACAAAATCTTTTTTTGAAACTGCAGATCTTAGGAGTCAGGAGTAGGGCTAGGCTCAGCGGTTAAGTGCTGAGCCCAGATGGTTCAGTGCTGCCCACATATGAGGACCTGAGTTCAAATCTCCAGCACCATGTAAAATAAGCCAGGCATGTATGTCTATGCATGCCTATAATGCTAGCATTTGGTAGGTGGAGACAGATGGTTCCCAGGAGCTACTGGTCAGCCAGCCTAGCCAAGATAGAGTTTCAGGTTTAGTTAAAAACCATGACTCAAGGGAATAAAGTAGAACAGAGCATCTGATGTCCTGTGCTGTGTCCTCTGGGTGCAAGCAACACACACACACACACAGAGGCATATGTACAGACATAGGAGGACTGGGTTTCTAGCTGTAAATAGCCTCAGGGATAGCAGGGGTCAGAATCCTGGGAGTGCCCGGGGCCTGGGTCTCCTGGTGGTACCTAGTGTCAGGGCTCCTTCTTGCCCACAGGTCCTGTGATCACCCAGCTTGAGGCTGGACACTTCTTTGATGACTCAATCACTAAGCAGCATCTTTTTGTCTCTGTCCATGACGCTGTGACCTTTGCCCTCCACCACCGGAAGCCTAGCCCTAAGAGCCCTGTTTTGGTAAGCTGACTCTGGCCCACTGAGCACTTTTGTTAATCTGTTGCTTATCCCCACGCTGACCCCAACTCCAGAAAGTCTGTGCCATTGCCCAGGACTCTGGCCACACTGAACCTATTACTCTCCCTTCCTGCCTGGAAAATTGTGTGTGGCGGGGGAGGGCCTGTCTTAGGAGCAAGGGTTCATATATGTCTTTTGGAAACTAACTGGGACTTCTTCTCTTGCCCACACAGGCCACCAAACTCTGACTTTGCTGCTGGAAATTGCCTACCTCTAGAAGTTGTGACAAGTCACCCTCATGAAACTCCTGCCCCTAGGCTACCTCCAGTGCCACCCCAGGACTCCGTTCCATGTACATGCATATATAACTCATGGATGGATGCCTTGGGACTCCAAGTTCAGTGCTATAGGCCTGGGGCAGGGTATTGCAGTCAGGCTGGCCTTGGCTGGGTGCTGGAAGGGGGTTGACATGGATTTACAGCTTTGAGAATAAATGTGTCTGTCCAACTTTAGGCTCTGCTGTGTCGTGGTCAGGGTGTGACTGGAGCATTGTCCTCAGCTCAGACTCTCAAACCATCTTATAAACACTAAGGTAGACATAACTGGGGAGAACAGGCCAGGCAGAGAGCATGCAGAGCCGAGCAGCTGTGAGTCCCAGGGTGGGTTAGATTCTCTTCAGTTTCACAAAGACAATCCTTTAGTTCTTTTTTAAAAAAATATTTATTTTTATTTTATGTGAATTGGTGTTTTGCCTGCATGTATAACTGTGTAAGGGTGTCAGATCTTGGAATTACAGCTGTTAGTGCCATGTCCTCCGGAAGAACAGTCAATGCTCTTAACTGCTGAGCCATCTCTCCAGCCCTATAACCCTTTAGTTCTAAATGGAATCAAAACTGTAGCTCAGAACTAAGCCATTCTCAGGGATACCTTGATAAGAGGCAAGGCAGAGTTGGTGCTCCTGAGGGATGTAGAGTGGACCCCTGAGCCTCTTGCTAAAGAACAGCATTTGCAGGCGGGTCTGCTGCTGGATTTAAAAATCAGCGTTAGAGCATGGGATTGGCAGAACACTCAGCCAAGAATGGCTAATTTCTGGTGTAAGACAAGAGCATGTGCTGGTCCTGTGGGCCACTGATGAGTGGGAAGGATCAGGTGTTGGGCCCCATCGAGGGAACAACAGCCTCCTGAGTTGCCTGGTGAATTAAGCAGACACATGGAAATGGCTAGAACAATGCCATACCCACATCACCTGCCCAGAACCATCAATTTCACTGTTCATTATCTGTGTCCCAGGTGCCAAGCTCAGTGTTAAGCACTGGGCAAGTTCCCAACAGAATGAGCTCCCTGCCCTTCATCTCACCCAGGCGCCCTTCCTTGCCTGTCCCTATTTTTATCGTGGCATTTGCCTGTGCCTGGCACCATAGTGTTTACCGGCCATCTCTGCTCCTGCCACAACCTCAGGCCAGGAAGCAGAGCTTTTTGTCTGTTCTGTTTCCCTGCATTCTGGCACTTGGGTGCTCAATAAATATTGTTTGAATGAAGACTTGGAGCCAGAGGCAGACTTCAAACGAGAACTTGTCAGGCTGGCCTTGGCTGGGTGCTAGGAGGAAGCTGAGGTTGTGGTTTTTCACAGTCCATGGATGCTTTTTATTTATGTTTTTTACATCTATAGAAAAATCCCAGGATTTTCCCTCCTGTGTGTTTTCATCTTACTTCTTCATGGTCCATGATGCCAGCTGAGGCTGTCAGTACATGAAGCCAAACCGATGGGATGGGAGCGGCTTGTTCTGCCATTTTTCTCGGTCTTTGACTCGCACATCAAATGTAGGGCTTAGCACTGCACACTTGTTCAACCTGCCTGTGAGGTTCACCACGATCTTCCCAGCTCTGTGGTCATCAATGATTTCAAATTCATCAGGTGTATCCATGCTCCATCATCACAGTTAGGAGCCGAACATGGCTTTGCAGCAGGCAGGGCATGATGAGGACCTGGCATTTGCCTCGTTTCTTGGCGCTGTTGATGCTCTTGGGAGCATCAGCTGGGACATTCATTTGCACCATGGTGACAGTAGAAAGATGGATGTGTAGCCAGAATTGTTCTAAAGAAAATAATGTAGGGTCGTATTAGAGAAAGTAACTGTATCACCAGGTGGGGAGGGGTGCTGTCAGTGCGTGAAGCCCTCACCTTGAGAAGGTGACTTGCTAGAAGAGAAACCATGCTCCCTGAACAACAAAGAGGGAGGCCTGGGTGAGGCGGGCAGAAGCCAGCAGAGACCTTCCAGGAAGCCACACTTCTGAGGGCCTGCTGTGGGGAATACTGAGAGGGGCTGAGCTGGGTACAGGAAGCCCTTGGGGAACTCCCCGCAACTCTGTTTTACCAGCCTGGCAGTGCCCAGCCCAGTATAGAACAGTGAACCTTAAAGGCATGGGCATCAAGGTGCTCAGAGCAGGGAGGGATGTTAGGTGAGTTGGAGGTCAGCATGTAAGAGGTGTTTCCTTCATATCTAGTCTACCTGGGAGAATGGGACCCAGGCTCTAGACCTGCATTATTTTATCCCATCATCTGGCCAAGCAGTATTTTGAAAGGCTATGGGCGGGGGCTGGAGAGATGGCTCAGCGATTAAGAGCACCGGCTGCTCTTCCAGAGGACCCAGGTTTGATTCCCAGCACCCACATGGCAGCTAACAACTGTCTGTAGTTCCAGTTCCAGGCAAACACCAAGGCAAATAAATAAATAAAGTTTTTTTTTTTTTTAAAAAAAAAAAAAAAAAAAGAAAGAAAGAAAGACTATGGGCTAGCTGGAACCAGCTGCCTCAGAGTGGGGCCTACTCATGGGGGAGGGGTGTTTGCTGGTTGCCAAGGAACCCGGGTTCCATTCTCTCGCAGTGGCCACAGCCATGCTGTACTCACTGTTCCTAGTGCCATCACTGTCCCTGCTGCTGATGGCTGTCCCTGGCCACGCCTGGTCACGGCCCCTCTGGTACCAAGTGGGGCTGGACTTGCAGCCCTGGGGTTGCCAGCCAAACAGCCTGGATAGCTGCCGGAGCAGTCTGGGCTGCCCTGGTTACTGGATGGTCCTGGGAGGAAATCGCATCTACCCCGTGGCTGGGGTCACGATCACCACCACCATGATGCTCGTCATCTGCCGTATGATGTTGCACCGGTGGCGTTCTCAGGTGGCCTCAGATCAGGTGAGGACAGCTTTTCTCTGTCCCCTATGGTCTTTGTTTCTGCTCATGCCCCATGGGCCCATGTCCTATCAACCTGGCTTATGGACTTGTGGGCCTCCTGCCTGACCTTGTCCTTACCCCTATGTCCTATTCTTGCTTTTCTATAAAACCCATGCCTACAACCAATCCATCGCTAGCCATTCCTCAGGGCCAGTACCTGACCCATCTACCCCCACTTAATACCCACTCCTGTTCTTCATTCAGCCTCCATGGTCCCCAGGACCACCTAACTAACCTGGTAGATCCACAGTGACCCGTTACTGTCTCCCCAGCCTCTGTGGCAGTAGCCCATATCCTTTCTCTCTAGCCCCCTTGCTGCACCCTGACCCTCTTCTGCTGCTACTCTAACCTCACACTCTCAGCCCCCACAGGTGACCCCCAGCTCCTGCAGACACTGGAAACGGCAGGCAGCTGTCTCAGACCGCACCATCATCCTCAGGGTCCTTCACATGCTGGATGCCATCCTGCTCCATATTGAAGGCCACCTGCAGCGCCTGGCTTCCCAACAACAACTTCAAATAAAAGGGACTCCCACCCAGTCTGGGTGACCCAACATATGCTTGTCTTTCTGATTGTCAGCTGGGGTGGAGGATGGCCCAAGGCCCTAGGCTGGGCGCCAGCCTGTGTATCTGTGGGAACTGTCTAGAACCTTCAGCTGTTAGACGCAATGGCTTGTGGAAGCTGTGGTGTCCAGGATAAGTGGGCAGGTGGTCCCTGGCCTCACTGCCTTCCCAGTGGGGTTGTGCCCAGTCCTTTGTTTCCAGTCCTGCCTTTGTCTCATCTCAGGGAGGGTGGTGAGTAAACTCAGGACCCACCACCAGAAAGCAGCTGGCTCTGGCTCCTTCCATAGCTTTGCAAGTCTCTCCCCAGGGGCTCACCACTCTGGGTTGTCGTTAGTCACCACTCCTTAGATCCCTGACTTCTACCCAGCCTCCCACCTCTCACCCCATCCTCACTCCCAGCTCAGGCCCCTGGAGCCCCAACCTAGGGCCAGTCAGGTATTCCTAGCTGCCTTTGTGTGGCATCTTCAGACATACTCTGTACCCAAGCAGTCCTAAGGTCCCTGGTGTAAGAGTGAGAGATGAACTTCTTCAAAGGACTCCCCCTTCCCCCCTTTCCTCTCCCATGGGTGATCCTGGTTCAATGGGTCCCCGGGAATAGGCATTATCAGAGTCCCGTCTTTTAGAAAAGAAAATTCCAATTACAAATCAAAGAGAAACAGAAGTAAATCAAAATAATAAGAAAAGGGCCAGGGCTGTTGCTCAGTTGGCCAAATAAACGCTTACATATGCCAAGCCCTGGCTCTGATCTCTCTGAAAAGAAGCAAAGTGAGAGAAATCTTAATGAATTTAAAAGAGGGGGTTCTTGTTTGGTTTGTTTTGTTTTTGTTTTTTTGGTGCCCAGAGAGGCTAGAAGAGAGTAGAAGACATTGTTGGATCTTCTAGGACTGGAGTTACAGATGGTTTAAACCATGTCGAGGCTGGGAACTGAACCCAGCAGATCAGCCATCATTCTTTGTGTCTTTCTTTGGTTTTTCGAGACAGTGTTTCTCTGTGTGGCCCTGGCTGTCCTGAACTCACTCTGTAGACCAGGCTGACCTTGAACTCAGAGATCACCTGCTTCTGCCTCCCACGTGCTGGGACTAAAGGTGTGTGCCACCACCTCCCAGCTACAACCAGCACTTTAACCACTGAGACATCTTTCCAGTCCCTAAAATAAGTCTTTTTAAGAAATGCATATTTGGGGGCTGGAGAGATGGCTCAGCGGTTAAAAGCACTGACTGTTCTTCCGGAGGACCTGAGTTTGATTCCCAGCATTTACATAGCAGCTAACAACTGTAATTCCAAGCACAGTTATACATGCAGGCAAAACACCAATTCACATAAAAAATAAAAATAAATATTTAAAAAAAAGAGTGTTCTTCCAGAGGTCCTGAGTTCAATTCCCAGCAACTTCATGGTGGCTCACAACCATCTATAATAACATCTGGTACCCTCTTCTATATACTGTATACATAATAAATAAATCTTAAAAAAATAAAAATACACATTTTAAAAGTAGAATAACACATTTATAGTTTGGGAGGTGAGTTTTTCTATACTGAGACTAGGAAAATAATTCAGCCTTCTCTCTAACACGGAAATTTGTGTTTTAATTGTTGATTGTTTAGGAAAGTTATTTTGTTTTTCCTAACTTATTGACATTGTTGCATAAATGCACATGGGTTGCTGGTGGTATTGTTGGTAAGTTGTGTGTGAGTGTGCATGCATGCAAGGGTAAGCATGTGGAGACAGGAAGTCAGTGTTGGGTAATTTCCTCCATTGCTCTCTCCAGCTGCCATTTGAGTCAGAGAAAGTGGTCTGAGAGGGATCTGAGTGCAAAACGGACCGAGATCCTGAGAGAACACAGTTAAGGCATCTTAAGTTGATTTATTTATATTGAGTGAGTATGAGTATGATCTCTCTGAAAAGAAGCAAAGTGAGAAAAACTTAATGAATTTAAAAGAGGGGGTTTTAAAAGCGCCCAGGCTTACAAGTACCCATTCACTATGGCGTATATATATGATAGAGAACAGCTTGTAGGACTTGGTTTTCTCCTTCTACCATGTGGATTCCAGGGGGCAAACTCAGGTCATCAGGCCTAATTGGAAGTCCTATACCCAGTAAGCCATCTTAGGTCCCTAGGTTATCTTAATTTTGTAGGTTTTCCATACTGACATGTTACTTGGGCCCTTTTCAAGGCCTGAAAGTGAAGGACATTGAACACAAAGCTTTATCGGCTTCTTGAGAGGTCCCCTCCTGCATCCTACAGGGTTTAGTGAGCATGCCTGCTGCTGGCCTCACAAATGGGTGTGAGGGTGTACCCTAGGGCATGCAGCAGACCTGGCCCCGGCTCTGCACACTCACAGGTGGAGCTGCTACTGCTGGGGAAACAGCTTGAAAGCACAACTACTCTGATGGGGGAATCGAGGCCGCTGTGGTCTGGGACCCTATGGATGAGTGGAGCGCTCAGAGGAAAGGGGGAAAACAGCAGACATGACAAACATACACACACACACACACACACACACACACACACACACACACACACACACACACACACACGGAGACCCAGGTCTCAAGCTGTACCAGATGCAGGGGACTCTGATTTCAAGGGAAAGAAAGTGCCGTGGAGAACAGGAAGGAGAGAAGTGACTTCCTGGCTCCTGGAGGGGGTGCTAAGCAGAATAATGGCCCCACAGAGACATCCATGTCATAAAGCCTAACACAGTATGTGGAGAGAGAAGGGTCTTCACTTATGCCGTTTATAATGGATAATTTTGCTGGGTCCAATGTAAGGAAGAAGAAGAAGAAGGAGGAGGAGGAGGAGGAGGTAAGGCAGGCAAGTGACAGAGTGATTCAGAGTAAGAGATTTTTCATCCTGTACCAGGGACCAAAGAATTCAGGTGGCATGAGAAGCAGGGACAATCAGCCAGCAGGGTAGCCTATCACTCAGAGTTGCAACGTGTCAATCTTAATAAGCAAGAGCACAGATAACTCCCTACAGCCCCTGGGAAAAACGTGGTTCTGATTTTAGCTCAATGGAACCCATGGCAACTACAGAACAATGAGACAACAAAACTATGACACAATAAACCTCTGTTTCTCCAACCACTGAACTTGTGTTGTTACTTTTCTCAGGTGCTAAGACTGAACCCAGAAATCCGTGAATGCTGCAAACACTCCACTACTGGTCTGCACCCCTTAGCCCAGGGACAACTTGTTATTGAGGCAGCAACAAAAAAATTGAGTGAAGATATAAACCAGGCAGAGTAGCAAATAGCTTTAATCCCAGTCCTTGGGAGACTAAGGCAAGAAAATCAAGAGTCTGAGACCAGCCTGGGCTACACAGCAAGACTGTCAAAAAACTGATAAACTAAGAAAAGTTAGTAAAACTGTGGATACCAAGAATTAGGTGCTGCTGAAGCAAATTCTAAAAACGTGAGCTCTGGAATCAGGAAGTAGGCAAAAGCTAAAAGAATATTGAAAAGGAGCTGATGAGGTGGCTCTGTGGCTAAAGACACTTGCTGCCAAGTCTCATGACCCGTGGTCCTTCCCAAGTTCTCTGTGGCAGAGGGATCTGACTCACACAGTTGTCCTCTGACCCTACACATGTATTGTGCTGTGTCGCTACCTACACACAATGCGTATGGGTGCAATAATATTTTAAATTTGTATTGAAGAAGATTATAGAAAAAGCCAAGGGGGCTGGAGAGATGGCTCAGAGGTTAAGAGCACTGACTGTTCCTCCAGAGGTCCTGAGTTCGATTCCCAGCAACCACATGGTGGCTCACAACCATCTATGATGACATCTGGTAACTTCTTCTGTCTACTGTATACATAATAAATAAAGAAAGAAAGAAAAGAAGAAAAAGCCAAGCTTGTCTGTAACAATTAGATGAAATCTTGACTTGTAGCTTCTTTGGTAGAACGCTTGTTGATCTTCATAAACTGCCCCCTCCAGCTTTGCTCTCTAGTGATGCACACACCTGTAATCCCACATTTAAAATGTGAGGCAGGAGATTTCTGACCAGCCTGGACTACAGAAAAAGTTCCTGTCTCAAAAGGAGGAGGAGGAGAAGAATAAAAAGGACCAGCTAGGATCTGATATTGGAAATTCTCAGGCAATAGACCAGAAAAATACTTCCCCTCAAATTGTTGAAGTTGCAGGGTGTAATGGCTCAGGCCTTTAAACCCAGTACTTGGAAGGAAGAGGCAAGCATAATCTGTAAATTCCAGGGTAACTTAATTTACAAGGCAAGTTTTAGGACAGCCAGGCTATGCAGAGAGACCCTGTCTCAGACACACACAAAATAATAATAATAATAATGTTGAAGTGTGAGCTAAGTATGGTGGTGTATGCCTGTGATCATATCACTTGGAAAACAGAGGTGGGAAACTTGGGAATCTTGGTCATTCCCTACTACAGTGAAATCCTAGGTCAGCCTGGGCTTCATTCTATCCTTATCTCAAACAAGATTAAACACTTGGACAGATGGTGGGTTAAGAAATATTGGAACCCAGTCCCCCATGTCTCAAGTCAGCAGGACCTGCCTACAGCAGCATCTTTTGGGTCCTTCTGCCTCAATGAACAGTGTAGCATCCAGGACAGTGTAATGAAGCCTGGAAATTGCAGGACCTCTCGGCTGTTTCAAAGCCTCTTACCTCAGCTCCACCTCAGAAGCTGAAGTAGTTTACCAGGTGCAGGGAATTAAAAAAAAAAAAAAAGACAAAAAACAATACTTCTTTCCCATCCTCTTCTATGTCAGACATTTAAATTTTTTTCTGGGTCATTGACTGACCTCAGATACAAGGGAACAGAAATTTCAGTGAGCACACACAATAGAAGGTATGCGCTTTAGAAAGAGCATGGGGGGGCTGGAGAGATGGCTCAGCGATTAAGAGCACTGTCTGCTCTTCCAGAGGACCCGGGTTCGATTCCCAGCACCCACATGGCAGCTAACAACTGTCTGTAGTTCCAGTTCCAGGCAAACACCAAGGCAAATAAATAAATAAATAAAGTTTAAAAAAAAAAAAAAAGAAAGAGCATGGGACAGGGGTGTTGGCGCATGCCTACACAGGAGTGCTCCCAACTCTTAAAAGCTGAAGTCCACAATTCTTAAGTATCAAAAGCATTACAGCTGCTATTCAGGAGGCCAGTTCCGGAAATACTGATACCAGAATTCAAACTCTTAGGAGCGGGCAGGGGATGACTGGAATGATCGCTCAGTGCTTAAGAGCATATACTGTTCTTGTAGACCTGAATTAGGTTCCCAACACCCATATCAGGCAGCTCACACTAGCCAGTAACTCCAGTTCTGGGGCATCTAGTACTCTTTTCTGGACTTAGCAGGCACCTGCAATCACCTGCACACACAACATATATACCACACACCAGGCACATATACATATGATTAAAAATAAAATAACTCTGAGTTAGAGCCCATGCTGGTCTACATAGCGAGTTAGGGTTATATGAAGAAATTCTGTCTTGAAAAATAAAAGTAAGTAAGTAAATAAATAAATAAAAGTAAGTAAGTGGTCTTTGACCACTCGTTACCTTATATATTGAAGTAGGATGTCTCGAGGAATCCAAAGCTCACCCCATTACAGCTAGCCCAGCTAGCCAGCTTGCTCTGGGCATCTTCTGCCTCTGCCTCCGTCAAAGGAAGTTGAATCTCTGGAGTTCGAGGCCAGCCTGGTCTAATAAAAGTAAGTAATAAGTAAATGGTCAAAGACCACTCCCAACATCTGTATGTACATGAGCACACATAGTGTTGGTGAGTGACACTAAGGAAATATAAAAAGAAAAAAGGGGAATAAAATGGTTCATTTTTTAAAAATTAAAAAAAGAAAAAGTCTTGGACATGGCCCAGAGGACAAAAGCGTTTTTCTGAAAAGCCTGACCAATTGATCGTGATGTGATCCCTGGAGCCCACAAGGCAGAGAGAGAGAACCAGCGATTGGCAGTTGTGCTCTGATGCGCACACACTTTTAACCCACGAGCCATGCTCCAGACCCCATATTGAATTTCTGATACATGGCACAAAGCAGATGAACCTTGAAAATAATCTGGTGAATCCAACTAGCCAGATTCAAAAAGACAAATACCGTAGTACTGCTCTTATCTGAGGGACCTAGAGACAGGGAGGTGACTAGAGGTGACTAGGACTAGAAGGAGAAAATAAGAAATTACTTAGTGGCTAGAGTTTCTCTCTGGGATGATGCAAACATTTTAGAAATAGAGAGGGTGGTGGTTGCACAATTCTTGCCTCTTAAACCGTCCATCCCACTATTGGGCTGGAGGTGTATCATAGCAGAGGGCTTGCTTAAAGCAGGCGATTGCCCAAAGTTTGACTTCCCAGCACTGTCCTCCAAAATAGTCATGGAGGAAAGGGTTTTTTTGTGTGTGATACATATGTATATGTTTGTGTTTATATATATATATATGTATTTGTTGTTTGTTTGTTTGTTTGAAGACAAGGTCTCACTGTGTAGCCCTGGCTGGCCTGGATTTTGCTTTGTAGACCAGGCTGGCCTCGAACTCCAGAGATTCAACTTCCTTTGCCTTCTGAGTGTTGGGATTGAAGTTGTGCATCACCAAGCCTGGCCCTGTTGTGCATATTTTACTCCAAAGACTTACTATGGAGCTCAGGCTTCAACTCATAGTCTTATTGCCTCTGCCTCCACAGTTCTGGAATTAAAGACATATACCATTATGTTTACAAATCAAGTTCTTTTTATTATTTAATAGTTTATGAGACAAGATCACAATTTACCCTCGTTTTTCCTTGAACTCACTACATGACTAAGGTGACCTTGAACTTCTGCTCTTCCCGCCTCTACCTTTCAAATATTGGGACTATAGGTATGTGCCACCCCCACCTTTACCTGGTAGTGGGGATTGAACCCAGAGCTTTGAGCATGGTAGGCAAGCACCCTACCAACTAGGCTTGTTTGTTTGAGACAGGGTCTCACTCAGTAGCCCTGTCTGGCCCAGAACTCAATATATAGTCTAACTTTTGGTCCTCCTGCCTCAGCTTTGCAGGTGCTAAGATTGTGGGCCTGCACCACCACACCCAGGGAGGAATAAAATGCCTGGACATGTTACAATATGGGCAAACCTTTGAGCCCATTATATTAAGTCAAGTAAATTAACATGAAAGGGCAAATACTGTATGACTCTGCTTGTGTGAGGCATTAGAACAGGCAATCATAAAGATACAGAGCAGCAGGGGTTATCTGGGGTACAGAAATGGAGAGTAATTGCTTAATGGGTTAGAGTTTCTGCTGAGGATAATGGAAAAGTTCTCTGAAATAGCAGTGATGGTTACTCATCATTGTAAATGTATTTAATACCAACAAATTATGTGCATGCCTTACCAATGGTGAGATTGAAAAAATCTTCTTGTCTTGGATAGTTTAACATATTGTTAACAAAATAAAATTGAAACTAAGGAAAAAATCTAGAACAGGTGAATGTAGGGTGAAGCTGATGTGAGCCCAAGGCAGTACCTCGTGCCTGTGATCCCAGCACTTGGGAGGCAGAGATGGGAGCAACAGAAATGCACCATCTTTCTTAGCTATGTAGCTAGCCTGGACTGCATGAGGCCCTGACTCACAAAAAAGCAAAGTGAGTGCCAGGACCTTCCAAAGGCCACTTTGCAGAGGCCACTCACCTGGCGGTGGGTTTGAGAGCAGGGTGATGAAGTAGGCCTCAGAGGCAGGTGGAGAAAGGAAGTCTGCTCAGGAAATGGGCTACAAAATTCAATGTGCAATGGGTGTGTGGGAGCATTTGACCTCACTTCATTCTTTAGAGCCGATAAATTATAGAAGATCAATTAATGAGTCACTAAAGACTTCACAAATCACTGCAGCAGTCACGTGACCTCTATCTGCTCATACTTCAACTTGCAATAGCATTTCCTTCTTTGGTCAGTCAGTTCTCTTCTTTTCCATAGTTTCTCTGATGGCTTAGTACATGTATACCACGTTTATGATTCCCTTTACACCGTTGCTCCCTCTCACCCCCACTTCCACTGACCTTCTGCTTTATTTCATTTTATTTTCTTTTATTATTTGAGACAGGACCTCACTGTGTATTCTTGGCTGTCCCAGAACTTGCTCTATAAACTAGGCTGGCCTTGAACTTACTGAGATCTTCCTGTCTCTGTCTCCTGAGTGCTGGAATTAAAAGTATGTACCACCATGCCTGAACTTTTATTCTTTAACTTTTTCATTTTTTTCTTTTGAGAATTTCACACACACACACACACACACACACACACACACACACACACACACACACGGACGCACGCCATATTTACATCATTCCCACCTCTCCCTCTCCTCCCTCCAAATCCTTTTGTGTCCCCTCATCACCATCTCTTTAGATATTATTTTCACATACACACAAACACACAACAGAATACAACGTGAAGAACCTATTTAGTGCTGCTCATATGCATATGCGTTTAGGTTTCGCCATGTAGGATTGGAGGGGCTCTCCTCTTTTAAGATTCTATTGTCGGGGCTGGAGAGATGGCTCAGTGGTTAAGAGCACCGTCTGCTCTTCCAGAGGACCCGGGTTCGATTCCCAGCACCCACATGGCAGCTAACAACTGTCTGTAGTTCGGGTTCCAGGCAAACACCAAGGCAAATAAATAAATAAAGTTTAAAAAAAAAAAAGATTCTATTGTCATGCCTAGGGGTGCACACCTTTAATCCTAGAACTAGAGAATCAGAGGAACCCTTTGTGAGTTCAAGTCCAGCCTGGTCTACACAGCAAGTTCCAGGACATCCAGGGCTACAGAGAAAAACCCTGTCTCAAAAGAAAGTACGTATTTTAATTTATTTATGTGTGTGTGTGTGTCTGCATAAGTGTGTGTGTGTGCCCAGGTAGCCACAGATGCTGTGAGTTCATAATTGCAACAGCCCTGCCTCATCCAGAGAACAATGACTCACAATGCTCCTTCCATCCTTTCCTGCTTATGTTTTTATTTGTTTTGTTTTCCTAAGGCAGGGTCTCTCTACATATCCATGGCTGTCCTGAAGCTTACTCTGTAGACTAGGCTGGCCTCAAACTCAGAGATCTGCTTGTCTCTGCCTCCTGAGTGCTGGGATTGAAGGTGTGTGTTACATTGCCCAGTTTAGCCATGGCTTTTAAAAATAAGATGTATTGGGGCTGGAGAGATGGCTCAGCGGTTGGGAGCACCGTCTGCTCTTCCAGAGGACCCGGGTTCGGTTCCCAGCACCCACATGGCAGCTAACAACTGTCTGTAGTTCCAGTTCCAGGCAAACACCAAGGCAAATAAATAAATAAATAAAGTTTAAAAAAAAAATAAGATGTATTTATTTTACTATATATGAATGCCTTGCCTGTGTGTTTGTATGTGTACCATGTGTGTGCATGGTATCCAGAGAGGCCAGAAAAGGGCTTGGATCTCCTGGACCTGGAGTTACAGACAATTCTGAGCTAGAAATCAAACCCAGGTCCTTTGCAAGAGCAACAAGTGCTTTTAACATCTGAGCCAACTCTCCAGCCCCATAGAGTTTTGAGCAGGTTACAGAATCAGACATGAAATCCTGGCCTCAAATCCATTCAGAAAGTGGTTAATTACTCTCAAAACAATAGGCTTTATTACATTGCATTTTTTTGTAAATGAGATTTCTTTTATAATAGCATTATTTATAATAATTATTATTATTGTCTATGCACTGTTTCCATGCCTGATGCCAGGAAAGTTCAGAGAAGGTGGTTAGGTCCCGTGGGATCCCAGCTACTGAGTAAGGTAACTCTTTTTGGAAACCTTGGCCCCCCCCAAAAAAAAGTAAATAAAATTATTTCAAAGATTGAAAGAGGATTTGCTGAAGGTGAGGAACCAAAGGTAACTCCTAGCTTTGTGTTGCTTTTCTTTTTAAGGACAAGATCTTGCTATGTAGCTCTGGCTGGCCCTGGAACTCCCTATATAGACCAAGCTAGCCTTGAACTTGCATTGATTTGCTTGCTTCTCCCTCACAAGGGCTGGGTTCAAAATATACCCTCCTCACTCAGCATATGTGCATTCATGTTTACATGTGTATGTGTAGATTTGTGTGTGTGCACATGCATGCACATACATGTCCCTGAATTTGGAGGTCAGAAGGAGGGGCGTAGGTGACCTCATCGATTTCTCAGTTTCTTATTTAACATGGAGGCTGACTCTCTTGGTGAATCTGGAGCTCACCTTTTCAGCCTTGTCTCCTACCTCTGTGATGTGGGGTTTCAGATGGACCTCTGTGCTCACCCCACTTTCACTCAGCGTGCTAGGGGTCTGAACGCTGACCTGAACTCCTGACCTTCCACATGTGCCGCTGCTGAGCTGTCCCCAGACACTTTATGTTAAACAGAATGTAGAACAAGAAAGCATGGACATCATTGACAAGCTTCTAGCTTGATGTGTTTTCATAACATAGACACAGTTCTTCAGTGACTGTTTCCTGGGGCAAGAAGCCCCCTGTTCATAGGCCCTCTTATCCTCACTTCCTCGTCTCCCCCAAAATATCTGAGCCTGTAACTCGATGCTTTTCTGAACACCTTGAAGGCGCTGCTCCATTATATTTTGCCTTTCAGTCTCTTTCCATCATCCTTCTTCTTCATTTTGTTTTTCTGAGACAGGGTTTCTCTGTGGAACAGATCTTATTGTCCTGGAACTAGCTCTGTAGACCAGGCTAGCTTGTATTCAGAGATCCAGCTGCCTCTGCACCACTACCACAGTTCTCTCTTCTTGTGTTGGAGAACAAGCCTAGTCTCTAACTGGCTTGGTAAGTGCTCTCCAGGGGAGCTATGACCTCAGCCTCACTTTGCTTTGCTTTTTCCTTCCCTCCCTCCCTCCCTCCCTCCTTCCTTCCATCATTTCTTCCTTTTTTCCTTCATTTCTTCCTTTCTTCCTTCTTTTCTCAGGGGCTCATAGTCCAGACTGCAGCAGATGCTTGGCAAATAATTCTTGTACAAATGAGCTGGTAGCTCACACCTGTAATCCCTGCCTGTAGGAGGCTGAAGCATTAGTATTATGTGTTTGGGGATAGCCTGGGCTGCTTATCAAGATCCTGTATATCTAGTTAGTGGTAGCACATGCTTTTAATTCCAGCACTCAGGAGGCAGAAGCAGGCAGATCGCTGTTAGTTGAGGCCAGCCTGATCTACAGCGTTCCAGGACAGCCAAGGTAACACAGAGAAACCCTGTCTCAAAAAACAAGCAAATGAAAAGATCCTGTGTCAAACAAAGATGTGTGTGTGTGTGTGTGTGTGTGTGTGTGTGCGCGCTACTATTACAAAAGACCTGAGTTTGTTTCCCAGCATCTAGACTAGGTAGTTCACAATTGATCACTAGGCTCCAATATCCTGAGGGCGCCTCCATTCACATGCACACACCTACATATAATGCTTGCATATAAGTAATTAAAAATAAATCAAAAATGAATTAAACTAAGTTATGGGAAAGAAAACAGAGGGGTAAAGAAAAAAGAGGCACAGAACAAGAGAGATGTGCAGAGCCCCAAGAGAGCTGGCTTGCCACCCAAGATGCTTCAGGGCAGAAACAAGGAACGCCGGAGGTCTGGGATGTTGGTGAAAGCTGTCTTAGTGGCTCTGGAGCTTGCACCACTGCCCCCCTGCCTTTTTCCAATTTAGGAACAGGAATTCCCTAGCATCTGAGTGACAGCCGAGGGGGCATGGAGGCCATCTGTAAGCCCAGGAGACAGGGGCGGGAGGTAGGAATCTGATAGCCATGTTTCTCCAAGGATAATCTGAAGCATGACCAATTTGCTATTGATCCATTTTCATAGTCAAGTTCATATTCCACCTCTGGGAGAACCTGCTCTCGCCCTCTGGACTGGGCATTTCATACTCCTCCCAGGAACCTGGTGTTTACCACTTCGGACGGTTCGTTCTCATTGGGATCTGAGTAATGTTCTGTCTTCATATTCTGGGAAGCTCTTATCATCATTATGACAGTCCACATACTGGTCAAGAAATGTATTTGATTTCTTTTTTAATTTTTTAGCTGACACAGTAAAAGAGATGGTTTATTGCACACTGTACTTGGCAACAAATGGAAACTGAACTAGTCCAGGATACAGACCAACAGGGATTCTTTCACTTAGAATCAAGTCAGGGCTCTCACACATTGGCAGCGATTAGATGCCAGTTCCAGATCCACTGAGATGACTTTTACCAGCATCCTGGGCTCCAGCATTCCTTGTGTCTGTCCTGAAGTGTCTAGAGGAAATGCCAGCTCATGTGAGCCTCTGCCTTGTCTGGTTTCGGGCTTCAGCCTGAGCCTCAGCTTCATCCTCTGCTCTGTTCTCACGACGGCTCAGAAGTCTGAATGAGGCAGACCTGAGGCCAAGAGCACGTTTGACTCTTGGACATTTCCTGGCTTTTTATTCTTTCAACACATGATCCAGTTGCAAAGTAATGAACACACAGGTATGGGAACCCAGATGGGAAAAAGTAACAATCACAAAGGAATGTTTGTTTTTATATAATGACAAATAATTATAATTATTGTTTACTTTAAAAATAGTTTTCTTAAAGACCTAGACCTTTAATCTCAGCATTCAAGAGGCAAAGACAATTGAATCTCTGTGAGTTTGAGGCAAGACTCGGTCTATAGCAAGTTCCAGGCCAGCCAGAGCTACATAGTGACACACACACACACACACACACACACACACACACACACATCCTGCTCCGAGACAGGGTCTCACTATGTAACTCTTGGTGTCCTGGAACTAACTGTGTAGGCCAGGCTGTCCTTGAACACACAGTGTCTCCTGTCTCCTCCACTATATGCCCAACTGAGACCCTGTTGCAAACCAATGAACAAAACAACCCCCGCCATTTTCTTATGTGATACTGGGGAATGAACATAGGAACTTGTGTAAACAATTATTAAACCATGCCTCAGCCCGGCAAATGTTCATTTATTTACTTGTGTGTGCACTTAGGAATTGCGTGCGTGTGAAGGTCTAGGGACACCTGTGCGGTCCTCTCCCCTTCCACCAATGTGGATTCTGGGATTGAACCTGGGTAGTCAGGGTTAGCAGCAGTCTCACTGACCCAGTAATTTATTAAAAAAAAAAAAAAAAAAAACTGGGCTGGAGAGATAGATCAGCAGTTAAGGACACTTGGTGCTCCTGTGGAGGCCCTGGATTCAAGTCCCAGTACCCACATGATAGCTCACAACCATCCATAACTCAAGTCCCAGAGGAACTGATTTCCCCTTCCAGCCTCCAAGAACACCAGCTACACACGAGGTATGGGCACATACATGCAGGCAAAACACTCAATACCCATAAAGTAAAAGTAAATCTTTTAAAACACAAAACCCCATAAGAGGCTGGAGAGATAGCTTAGTGGTTAAGAGCATTTGCAGCTCTCGCAGAGAAGCCAGGTTCAGATCCCAGCATCCACATGTTAATTATCAATTATCTATAACTCTAGATCCAGGAGATTCAAAGTCATCTGCTGGCCTCCATATATGCGGACCAACCCTCACATACATTAAAAACAAACAAACAAAAAACTCTAAAAAACCAACATCTAGGAGTCCTAGTGATGTAATTATATAAGAATTGTCAAATATTGATATTTTTTAAAAAATTATTTTTTATTTTATGTGAATTGGTGTTTTGTCTGCATGTATAACTGTGTAAGGGTGTCAGATCTAGGAATTATAGAAAGTTGTTAGCTGCCATGTAGATGCTGGGAATTGAACTCAGGGCCTCTGGAAGAACAGTCAGTGCTCTTAACCGCTGAGCCATCTCTCCAGCCCATGAGATTTTAAACCACTAAAAAGAGACATTCTGGTGGAAAATGATCTTTCAAATGTCTTTCTATTTACATTGCAATATCTGAGATGTACTTCTCATCTGGATGATGCGACTTCTAACAGGCATGGTTGTGAAAGGCACGCAGGACAGTCAGGAGGCCACTGTTTACCTTTTAGCGTCTAAGATCTTTGGAGACCTGTCAGGAAGGTCAATTCATCATCAGATTTGTTTGCGCTGCACAGGCTTCCAAACAGCAGCATTCAATTGAAAGCTTTATAAATGGTCATGTTAAAGTCTAGGAGGGTTAAAAAACAAAACACAAGAGTCACAAACAAGAAAATCTAAGATAGACAAATGGAAGGTACTGTCCTGAATCAGAAAAAGGACATTAGGCTTAAAAAACCCTCATGAAATCTGTGCAAACTATGGACTTTAGTTAATAATGAACCAATAAGGCTCATTAATAGTAATAGATGAGCTGTACTAATGTAAGATGTCAATAAAGGGGAACTGTTCTCTTGGGCTTGCGGGAGTGCATGGGGAAACCTCTGTACTACCTGTTCAACAGTTCAATAAACATGAAGCTGTTCTCAAAGCAGCTCTGCAGGTAAAGATGCTTTCTGTACAAGCCTGGTCACCTGAATTAGATCCCAGGGACTCTGTGTAAAAGGGGAAGGAGAGAACTGATTCCCCAAAGTTGTCCTCTGACCTTTGAACACGTGTGGGGACATGCCCCCTACACATGGTGTGCACATATACAAATAATAGATAATAAAAATTATTTTCAATTAAAAATTAACTAACAAAAAGCTAGTAGATGGCTGAGGGCGTGGCTCAGTTGGTAGTGTTTGCCTAGCTTTACTTCTTAGCTCCACAGAAATCCTAGTACTTGGGAGGAGGTAGGAAGATCAGAAGTTCAAGGTCATCCTTGGCTACAAAGTGAATTTGAGTCCAGGTTGGACTATATAAGACCCTGTCTCTCTAAGAAAGGACAGCAGGTAACAGGTAAGGGCTCTCACTAGATAGCCCTGGCTCACTATGTACACCAGACTAGTCAAACTCAAAAGATCTATTTGCCCCTATTGAGTACTGGCATTAAAGGCACTTATCACCATATCCAACACGTTAGAAGATTCTGTTTCACTTTATTTTCCCCTCTAAATCATAATTTTGGTATACAAAATCTCAATCAATACACACTAAATATCTTTTGTCTGATTTCAGATACGTTTTGGAACAATCACAAATATAAAAAAAAAAGCATTTCATTAAAAAATTTTGGTTAGTTTTTTTTCCAAACAAAGAATCCTGTTTCACAAAGATACATTGTTCTATCTTTCATATACACACACACTTAAAAAAAAAAAACAAAACACTTTGGAGACACAGTCTTACACAATCCGTGCTCACTTTGGCAGCACATATACAGTCTTACACAACCCAAGCTAGTTTCAAACTCCTTACCCAGGGAAGGATGTCCTTGAACTCCTGATATTTCTGTGCCTCCATTTCCCAAGTGCTGACATTCAATACTGCTTTGTCAATATATTACTAAACGTCTTTTGGGTCAACCATTTAAACATATTTTATTCTTTTAAACTAACTTCAGTGGTACTAGTTCTTGGGGATCACTGGCCGGCTAGTGCTTCAGCACTTGGGCTGAGTCCTGTGTACTGCGCCCCCTGCCCTCCAGGCCTGGGCGCTGCGGCTGCTGGCTTGCCATGCGGGACGCTCCCGCAGTTGGAGAGAAACAGCGCACAGCGCCTCCTTCAGATGGAAGAAAGCTGTGACTAGGACAGCAGGAGGGCCAGATTGATGGATAGTGTCAGGTCGGCCATCGCTCTCAGTGACTTATGGGCCAACGGAAAAAACAAGCATTAATTCGTGTGCATGGACCTGGTGCCCGCCAGGGGGCGACCGAGCGCCAAGCCTTTCGCACAGCGCCTGCGTCTCCGCCTCCTGGGTTCTGCGCATGCGTGGGGCGGTTTTACGCTGACGGGAATTAGAAGATGGCGGCGTCCGCAGTGTGCCGGGCGGCCTGCTCAGGGACACAAGCGCTGCTTCGCAGCCGCTGTACGGTGAGGCGACGGCGAGAACGCTGGGCTGCTGGGCTCAGGGCTTCCGCACGCAGATGAGGAGCAGGCTGTCAGCAGTGGCGGGTCGGAGTGGGGAGGTCGCCGGGTCAGGGCCGTGGGAAGGTCATGGCCGAGGGAGGGATGGGTGTCTTCTCTGGCTGGAGTGTGAGAGCGGGCTCCGACTGTCACGGGCTTGGAGAGCAGTTCTGACGGTGATCGATCGCCTTCTTCCTTTAGCCGGCCCTGCTGAGGTCGCCTGCCTTGCGGGGTACCGCAACCTTTGCCCAGGCCCTCCAGAGCGTGCCGGAGACCCAGGTCAGCGTGTTGGACAACGGGCTGCGTGTGGCCTCGGAGCAGTCCTCCCATCCTACCTGCACGGTGAGTGGTCGCCAGCCCTCTAGATGGGGCCCACCGTGTTTCCCCAGGTTGGAATATGACCTTGAGCTCCAGTCTTGTGTGTTTTGGGTGGAGACTGCCTTACTGCCGGATTTGTTCCTGTACCTGACTTCATGGTGCAGCCCTTTAGCCAGCATTACGATACTTGCCAAGGACGGATCCCAGTTCTTTTCCAGCTTTCTGTATGGGAAGGTGGCCCAGAGGGTAACATGCTTGCTACTCTAGCATGAGGACCTGAATTTGGGTCCCCAATGTGGCGATTTGGGTCTAGCACCAATATTAAGGAAGATGGAGCCTAGTGTGTCTAGTCTTACTTTTATTTTATGTGTATGATGGTTTACCTATTTGTATGTACGTACCATGTATGTATGATGTCCATGAAGACCCAAAGAGACTTCAGATCCCCTGGAACTGCAGTTACATGGGTGATGAGAATTGAACCTGGATCCTGTGTAAGAGCAGCCAGTGCTCTTAACCTTTATACCATCTCACCATGCCAAATACACCTATACACATATTTTTTAAAAAATTTTTTTTTCCTGTCCAATTTTTCTTTGTAGTTCTGGCTGTCCTGGAACTCACTGTGTGGACCAGGCTGGTCTCAAACTTGGAGATCCATTTGCCTCTGCCTCCCAAGTGCTGGAGGCATGCATCACCACTACCTGGCTAGGGCTATATGTTTTGTTGGCTGATTCAGGGACAGATAATGTCCTGTGATATAAAATGTTACCAAACACAGGACACGGTGGCAGGTGACTTCCCTGATACGTGGAACATATATAAATAGACTCTAAGAAAGCTTTCCACAGACTCTGTGGATACTGTGATTATGAGGAGTTCCAAAGCAAGAATGGTGCCAGTTAACAATCAAAAGATGCTATGGATTGTAATCTAAGATGATAGATTTAAGGTGAATGTTGGGGGCTAAAGAGATGGCTCCATGGTGAAAGCCACTGGCTCTGCAACCCCGAGGACAGGAGTATGTATCCCAGCATCCAGATAACAAGCTAAGAGTCCTTCGAATTGCCTGAAGCTCCAGCTTTGATGGAAATGTTATCTACCTTCTGCTACCATGTGCACACAGGCACTTGCAACTACACACAGTACACATACATTCACACAAAAAGTAAAATGCATGTTTATCTAAAATTATACTACACAGTAGTGTGAGGATCAACATCAGTTTGCAAAAGCATGTGAAAAACTTACAGCCAGTGAACAGATAATAAAGAGCTCGATCATGTGTAAGTAGTGTGTTTCACAGTACACTGGGAGGTTGTTTATGATTCCTTCATTCCTGTAATCCTAATACTTAAGAGGTAGGAACAGGAGGATTATGAATTCAAGGCTACTTTCAGTTACAGAATAAATTTGAGGCCAGTCTGAGCTACATGAGCCCCCTCTCAAAAGACAAAAAACACAACAAGAATATAAGATTCACACTCAGTAGGTAGAAACAGATGAATCTCTGAGTTCAGGTCCAGCCAGTGGTACATAGTGAAAATCTAGTCTTGAAAATTGAAAGGAATATTAAGATTTTTTTTATATTAGGGATGATGGGAGGGGTGGCTGGAGAGATGGCTCAGTGGTTAAAACTTCACAGAAGGTTACTCTCTTCACAGAAGACTCAAGTTCTATTTCCAGCATCCACTTCAAGTGGCTCCCAACTGTCTACACCTCTAGCTCCAGGGGAATCCAACACCTCACACAGACATAGGTGCAGGAAAACACCAGTTCACATAAAAAAAAAAAAGTAAATCATTCAAAAAAACAAAAAAATTTCTAGGCAGAGAAAAACTTCTGGCTACAAACTTATTTGAGGTCTGGAGATGTGCATCAATGGTAATTGGTGGTAAAGTAGTTGCTGAGCATTCTTGGGGCTTTGTGTTTGATCCCCACTACTGAAATAGGGTGAAGCCCTAATGAAGCCTGACACAATGCTGTGTGCTTATAGTCCTAGATATTTGAGAGATTGAAAGATGAGGATGGTTTTAACCCAGAAGTTTAGGACCAACATAGTAATGTCGTGAGGCTCATTAAAGTTCTGAGCCATTATAGGGTCTCACTATGTAACCCTGGCTGGGCTAGAACTTGCTATGTAGACCAGGCTGGTCTCAAACCTTCCTTTGCTAGGATTAAAAGTGTGTGCCACCACACCCTGCTTTGGTACCTTTTAAAAATGATGATATGCAAAGTATCTAAGTCAATAGCTTTCTTCCCTGATAAAAGAATAAGATTATTAGAACAATGGCAAGGGATAAGTTTTTCTGTTTCCCGTAGCTGCCAAATAAGCACAGAGGCTTATATTAATTACAAACTGTCTGGTCTGTGGCTCAGCCTTCTTGCTAGCTAGCTCTTATATCTTAACTCAACCCACTTACATTAATCTACGATTTGCCTTGTGGCTCATGCCTTACCTGTGTTCATTACATCTTGCTCCCCCAGCAGCTGGCAGCATTTGCTTGTACCAAGCAAGTCCCTTGTGAGGCTGTAGGAATCTGCTGTGTTGTATAGGTCAGCTCAAGCACGCACGCATGCTTTGGAGAATGTGTCTTTGTACTGCAGCCCATAATGAAGCCGTTTTTTTGGCTCCATTTTAGAATTTTTTTTAAGCTTTCTCAGGTTTATGTAGATCAGTGCACCACGTTGAATGCTAGCTCTTGCATAGTAACTCAATCCACGTCTATTAATCTATGTTTTGCCTTGTGGCTTGTACCTTACCTGTGTTCCATTACATCTTGCTCCCCCCCTCCCCATCAGCTGGTATCATCTACCCTGACTCTGCCTTCTCTCTCTGCTTGGATTTCCTGCCTGGCTATAAACTGTCTTACCATAGGCCAAAATAGCGTTTTTATTTATTAGTGGAAGCAACTCATACTTACAGTGTACAGAAAGTCATCCCATATTAGGATAATATTTTGTTCTTTTTTGAGACAGGGTCTTGCTGTGTTGTACAGGCTAGCCTTGAACTCATCCTGCTTCTCCTTCCAGAGTGCTGGGATTAGAGGTGTGACAGCATACCTAACTTGCATATGATTCTTAGAATATAGGAAATAGACTGTTGTTGGAAAATGATAGGCTTTATGCATAGAAAAAAACAATTAACTAAAAATTATGATTGTGGGGCCAGGTAAATGGGCACAGTTGAGAATAAAGCATACATGCGGGGGTGAGGAGTGGGGGGCTGCGTTTCTGTGAGTTCAAGGCCAGATTAGGCTTTAAAACATGACAATGCCGCAAAGATCAACACCAAAAATGCTCAGGGAAGTCTTTGAGAACCCATGAGGAAACCTATCGCAGGTAAAAGAGGTGAGGTGGTGTGATCAGTCATTTGGATCTTTCTCTGTGCTTTGGGCTCTCCTGTCTCTCTAACTGCTGGGATCTTAATGAAGCAGCTCACTCTACATGCCACTCAGGAGGACTTTATGAGACCTGTGCTGAGGTACTCAGGGTATTTTTTGTCTGGGAACTAGGCTGATTGGTTGGTTCCTTTTGTTGGTGGTTTCTTTTACAGGTGGGAGTGTGGATTGATGCTGGCAGCCGTTATGAGACTGAGAAGAACAATGGGGCAGGCTACTTTTTGGAACATCTGGCTTTCAAGGTAAGTCTTGTGAACTCTGTATTTTCCCTCAGTTAGGGCTGCCTGCCTCAAAGGCCATCCAGTCTGAAAAATTAGTCTGATTGTGGAACTTTTGAGACATAATTGCTGGCTACACTTCCTGGAAGGAGCCATATGGGCTTAGTTTTTTCTGAGTGTTTATCTGATGAGTCCCTGCCTGAGGTCTCCTTCCAGGTTGTAGTCTGTTATAGCAAGGAAGTTCAGTGGCAGGAATTTGGAAGAGCTAATCACTTTATAGCCACGGTCAAGAGCAGAGAGGCTATGTAGTGGGATTTATCCTGCAGTAGGTTAGGCTGTTACGGAAACTCTGGTTACTAGGCAACACCTGCCACAGCCATGCTTTTGTCCCTGACCATCTCTGTCCTTTAGTCCCTGATCTGTCTGCTCATCTGAGGGCCTACCTAGTGTAATGAACACAAACTGTTGAGGTGTGTGCTGGGATTAAACCTTTGAAGGCAGATTCTTGTACTCTGGTTTCTGGTTTGGATTTTTTTTTTTTTTTTTTTTAATGTATACCATATATTTGCCTGTTGCATCTAGGGTTATGGATGGTTGTGAGCCACCATGTAGGTGCTGGGAATCAAACCTGCATCCTCTGCCACAGCAGCAAGTGCTCTTAACCTCAGAGCCATCTCTTGAGCTCCTGATTGGCCCTTTTGATATCTGATTCCAGGGAACAAAGAATCGGCCTGGCAATGCCTTAGAGAAAGAGGTAGAGAGTATGGGGGCTCATCTGAATGCCTACAGCACTCGGGAGCACACTGCTTACCTCATCAAGGCGCTGTCCAAGGACCTGCCAAAAGGTAACACCTGCAGAAGGCACGGCACAGAAGGGTAGGTTTCCAGGGCTGCACGAGTCAGGCTTCCCAGAGTTCCCAGACTGGCCCCACAATTGGACTTACCCTTGGGACTGTGGCTTTGTTGAAAAGTAACTAATATGAGTGTACAACAGTGGGAAATGTCATTCTTTAAACTTTTTTTTTTTAATTGTATATGTGTGTGTTAATGTTTGCTTGGTCAGAAGTAGCTTAATGGAGTCTTACCTCTTCCCGCCATGTGGGTTCTGGCACTCAAACTGAGGTCATCACACTTGGTGGCAAATGCCCTTACTCACTGAGTCAGCTCCAACTTCCCATTATGTAGCCCAGGTTGTCTTAGAACTGTGTAACCTGGATGTCCTTGAACTCTCAATAATCCTTGTTTGGCCTCCCAAATGCTGGTGTGTACCACCATGCCCAGTTAACACATCCCTCCTGTATTCAGTTGTGGAGCTCCTGGCAGATATTGTGCAGAACTGCAGTCTGGAAGACTCCCAGATCGAGAAGGAGCGAGACGTGATCCTGCGGGAGATGCAGGAAAATGATGCATCTATGCAGAACGTGGTCTTTGATTACCTGCATGCCACAGCATTCCAAGGCACACCTCTGGGACAGGCTGTGGAAGGTCCCAGTGAAAATGTCAGGTGAAATTATGCATGTCCCCATCAGCCACGTGCCATTTAGGTTATCTAGCTGCCTGTATTGTTTGTTTTCCTAATTCATACAATTTTTTTGTATTGCCATCTGGTCCTATGACCCTGTTGGCTCTAGAGTCTTCATCTGAATCTTGGACTCTGTGTAGGATATCCTGACAGTCTGTGGTAGGGGAACACCTAGGTGTCCCTTCTGTGCAGCTCTTTGTCTTCTGTTGGGAGTGTGCCATGAGGAATGGACAGCACCAGGAATCTGGTGCCCCTTCAGAGCCCAGTATTAGCTCACATCTTCCTCAACATGTTGTCCTGTGGGTCCTGAAGAAATTGGTAACAGAGGCTGGATTGAGAGGGGTGCATTAAAGCCTGCTCTTCAGAGACAGCGCACCTCTTCTCAGCTGCATTTTGTGTAACTCAGCTTGCTGTGGACTGAGAGAGGGGTTGACTCAGATGCTTGTCTTGCAGGAAGCTGTCACGTGCAGACTTGACTGATTACCTCAACAGGCATTATAAAGCTCCACGCATGGTACTGGCTGCAGCTGGAGGTAAGGGATGGGTTTGCTGAAGCCCTGACCAGGTGGGTCCAAACCTCCTTATCAACACCTATATTCTCAGGAGCTGACCATAGGGGACTCCAGGGAACTCTGTTTCTGTCCTGTTGTTGAAATACAGCCCTTCTGTGTTTGAGATGGGCTTGGACCCCATTCTGCTGCCGCCACTGGAACTGGCCATACAGGGGTACTCCTTCTCCAGTACGTGCCTCAGTTTGGCTGCCAGCTCCTGCCTATGCCTCAAATCTCTTAGCCTCACCTAGTTCTAAAATACTCTGTTTGTGGGCCAGTGGAAGACATATGGGCTTATTCCTTATAGCTTTGCCATTGAGTACCACCGACAATGGCTCTTTGATAATACACATTTGATGGTGACTGGGGCCACCTAAAAGGGAGGCACAGAATTAGAGCAGAGGTTTTAATGGAAACTTATAGAGTTTAATGGAAGCACATGTCATTCGAACAAATTTCTGAAGGGTGGTAGTTGTCAGGTAGTGGGACCCTGGGCAAAGGGGAATGGTAATGCCCACCTGACCTGGCATTACATTAAGGCTTGTTCTACTGCTGGATGGGGTCAGAGTAAGGCAAGCTAGCTAGGGAGGGTATGACGAGTGCCCTGAGAGAGATGGCAGACTCCAGGGGAGATGTGGATGGATTCCACATTTTTCTGATGCAGGTCTGTGTAGGTCTAGATATGGCTAGGGAAGCAGACCTGCTTAAAACTTGCCACCAAGGTGGGAAAGAAAGGCCCAGGGAGAACAGGACAGAGAACCTGGGAACCAAGAGCAACATCAATTGCTAACCCATCAGACTTTGTTGAGTCTTACCAGGCTTAGGACAGGTTGTCCTTGATGGTACTCACTTGTCAAGCTGTGCCCCAGGGCATCTGGCACAGAGTCGTACCTAAGGCATGGGTTTGTGATGTTCCTTGTACTTGACCTCAGCTCCTCGGGCTCCCAGGGTAAATTGGGCTCTTCAGGAGTACCTCTTTTTACTACCTCGTTCAGAGTCATCAGTCACGTCTGTGATAGAGCTTGAGAGGACAAAGGTAGCCTTGTGCTCAGAGCATACCAGGTCCCTTGATGCAGACAAGATGATGCTTCTGGGATGAGAATCAGTGTCATATGACAGACTATTGTCCATTTTTCTGATATTCTTTTTTTTTATTGCATTTATGTGTTTGCTCTGTGTGTGTGTGTGTCCCCACATCCAAGGACAACTTGTGGGAGTTGGTTTTCTCCTACCAATGTGGATCTCAAATCATCAGACTTGGCCATAAGTGCCTTTTACTTGCTGAGCTACTGGTTGGCCCAGAGTTTTATTTATTTACATTTTTTAAAATTTTTTTTTTTGATTTATTTATTTATTATGCATACAGTTTTACAGAAGAGGGCGCCAGACCTCATCATAGATGGTTGTGAGCCACCATGTGGTTTTGCTGGGAATTGAACTCAGGACCTCTGGAAGAACAGTCAGTGCTCTTAACCTCTGAGCCATCTCTCCAGCCCCTATTTACATTTTTTAAAGTTTATGTGACTGGGTATGTGTCTATGTACGTATGATACAAGCATGTGGGTGCTCATGGATGCCAGAAGAGGGTGTTGGGTCCTCTAGAACAAGTTATGTGCAGTAATGAACTGCCTGGCATTGGTGCTAGGAACTGGACTGGTGTCCTCCGGAAGAGCAGGAAGTGCTCTTAACTGCTGGGTCATCTCTACAGCCCTACTGTTATTTGTGGTGCTGGGATTGAACCAAAGGCATTCTGCATGCTAGGAAGAGTTCTAAACACTCAAATATCCTCCCATCCACCGATTTTTTTTTTTTTAAACTTTTTTTATTTTTTGTTTACACATTATTTTTTTCTTTTTAAGCTTTATTTGTTTATATTTATTTGCCTTGGTGTTTTGCCTGGAACTACGGACAGTTGTGAGCTGCCATGTGGGTGCTGGGAATTGAACCCGGGTCCTCTGGAAGAACAGTCAGTGTTCTTAACCGCTGAGCCATCTCTCCAGCCCCGCATCCACCGATTTTTAATATAATGTTTTTAAAGATTTAATGTGGGGGCTGGAGAAATGGCTCAGTGACTAAGAGCATTAGCTGCTTTTCTAGAGGGCCCAGTTTGGTTCCCAGTACCTGCTTGGGAGCTCAGAACTGTCTGTAACTTCAAGTTCTGACACCGTCACATAGACACACATATAGACAAAGCATCAATACACATAAAATAAAAATAAATAATTTTTTTAAAAGACTTAATGTGTATGAGTGTTTGCATTTCTGTATGGATCTACGTCCACGTGAGCCTGGTGGAGGTCAGAAAAGGGCGTCAGATCTGGAACTAAAGTTTTAGGTGGTTAGAAACCACTGTGTGGTTTTAGAACCAATCCCTGGTCTGCAACAGCAAGAAGAGCTCTTAACTGCTGAACTGTCTCTCCTGAGTCCCCACCTTCCTACTGTTTTTAAGTTCAGTGTGCCTAGGGCCACAGGCTGGTTAGCCCTGGATTTCTGTCTTGCATTTGAGACAGGGTCTGTCTCTTCCCTCATCATGTTCTGATGTTATGTTTTCACTGGATCAGGACATAGAAGTTCTGCTCTTGTCTGATTCCTCTTACTGTGCTTGGACTCTGGGAACTGCTGACACCACTGTCCCTACAGGGGTGGAACACCGGCAGCTGCTAGACCTTGCTCAGAAGCACTTCAGCAGCGTCTCTCGAGAGTATGAAGCAGATGCTGTCCCTGCTGTAACTCCATGTCGCTTCACTGGCAGTGAGGTATGCTGCCTGCTGGCAGGGCTGGTGCTCTGAGCTGGGGACCTCTGTGTGCATGATTGTCTCTGTGATGTCAGATGCTTCTGGAGTTGACAAGGGTCCAGCATCTCCCATACTGTTTGTTGACTCAGGAGGTCTGGTTTCCTGTCAGCCTTGACATGTCTTGTTTCAGATCCGCCATCGTGATGATGCCCTTCCTTTTGCCCACGTGGCCATCGCAGTAGAGGGCCCTGGCTGGGCTAGCCCGGACAATGTGGCCCTCCAAGTAGCCAATGCTATCATTGGCCACTATGACTGCACTTACGGTGGTGGAGTGGTGAGTACCAGGAACAGGCATTGCACCTTGCCTTCAGGGAGGAGAGGATGCCGGGTTGTGGAGCTTAGGATGTGGACCACAGTTAAGAGGTGGAGGTACTTATGATCCTTGCTTTTGGCAGCACCTGTCCAGTCCACTGGCTGCTGTTGCTGTGACTAACAAGCTTTGCCAGAGTTTCCAGACCTTCAACATCTCCTACTCGGATACTGGGTTGTTGGGTGCACACTTTGTCTGTGGTGGTATGAGCATCGATGACATGATGTTTTTCCTGCAAGGCCAGTGGTGAGTGTCAGCTCAGTATTGCTATGTGAGCTAGGGGTGTTTGACCAGGGTAGTAGGAGGCTAAGAGATAATATACTGTCTCCTAGAATGAACATCACTTCAAACCCATTCCCCATCCCCACCTGCTTTAGGATGCGCCTGTGCACCAGTGCTACAGAGAGTGAGGTGACTCGGGGCAAAAACATCCTCAGAAATGCCTTGGTGTCTCATCTGGATGGTGAGTCTCCTCCTATAGTTAGAGTACAATATATCCCAGTAGTGATCACAGTGACTTGGGCAATAGTGTGACCAGATAATTTAGAAAGGAGAATTTTGGCTGTGTATATATGGTGCTTCACATTTGTAATCTTGGCATTCAGGAGATAAGCCAGGAAGAACAGGAGTTCATGGTCACCCTTAGCTACACAGTGAGTTCAGGGCCAGACTGTAGTACATAAGTTTAAAAAAAAAAAAAAAAGAAAAGCAGGCCAAGGTGGTCCCTGCCTTTATCTCATTTCAGCACTCTGGAGGCAAAAACAGGATGGTCTTTGAGTTAGAAGCCATCCTGGCCTGAACTAAGGTGTATAGTTTAGGTGTATAGAAAAGGAGCGAGGGAGGGAAAGAAGACTTAAGGCCACACCTACCCTGCCACCCCAGGTGCAAGTGGAGGTGGGCCACTACTGTTGTGGCAAAGGGTTATGGAAATGGGATCAGAGCAAGGTCCTAGAGGCATTTGGGGGTCCAAGGTTAGACTGGGCAGACCGCTAAGCTATTCCCCTTCTCTTGAAGGCACCACCCCTGTGTGTGAAGACATTGGTCGCAGCCTTCTGACTTATGGCCGCCGTATCCCTCTGGCTGAGTGGGAGAGCCGGATTGCGGTAATTGGACCCCTGGAAGAGGGTCTGGAGCCTTAGGCTGATGGTCCTCTACAGAGTTGGAAGTTGGGATCTGATACAACAAAAATTGTTGTCATAAGCATCTCTGTTATCTAAGGCAGCTGCCTCTTGCAGGGGTGAGGGCAATCAGAGGAGTAGTGTGGCTGTGGACTAGATAGGGAGAACCCTGCACATTCACCCTTTGGGTAGAGGAACAGCTCCAAAGGACAAGTCAGAGATGTGGGTTAACTCGAGAACATACTGGCCAGAACCTGTCTGTCATTCAGTGTTCTCTGTGCTCCCCCTACAGGAGGTGGATGCCCATATGCTTCGAGAGGTTTGCTCCAAGTACTTTTATGACCAGTGTCCAGCAGTGGCTGGATATGGTGAGTAGTCTAGAAGGTCTGCTCTTTTGCCAATTTCTGCCTCTGTTTCCCCATTCCCATCTTATACTTTGAGAAGGAAGTTGAGGTTCTCTTCAGTAACCTGGCTGCCAGGGAGTTCTTTTTCAGAAAACCTGTCCCAACAGTTCCCTGATTCCTTGCCAAACTACTTCCATTAATACCCCACCCACCCCCCAGCCCACCAGGTAACAGGTACCCTGCATGTGGGGTGGGGTGCCAGGGCCAGAGCATGAAAGGACAGGCTTCTGCACCCTGGGGAATGTGCTCTTCCCTCCTTCACTCAAAGCCTGTCTTGTGCTGCTCTGGGCAGCCACTCCGAACTGGGTGTGGCACAGGGCCAAGGTGTCCCTGTGCAGGCCAGGCACTCCACCCTGACTCCCCACCCTATCCCCACAGGCCCCATTGAGCAGCTCCCAGACTACAACCGGATCCGTAGCGGCATGTTCTGGCTGCGCTTCTAGGCAGGAAGTCTGTGCTGGCAGGCAAGAGGGTGGGGCCAGAGACTGGGGTCCTCTGCCACAAACACCACTCCTGCTGCTCAGACATACGCAGCCAGTTCCCACCAATAAAGTCCTATTGAGAATTGTGTTGTCCTTTCTTTAGTATTGGCATGGAATCCACTGGGGAGCAAAGACTTCCTCACGTCCTACATCCTCTCAATTCTGCCTGCCTTCCCCTCGGCTGATGTGTCTTCAGCGGGGACAAGTGTGGAGGTTGCAGCGCAGAGACCGGAAGCCTTTGATCCTTACAGGGAGTTCACCCAGATGTTTCCACTCAGCTACATGGGGGACATTCCTTAGCCAGCTTGTCCCACAAGTGGGATGTGGGAGTTACGGAAACTACAGGCCCAGCCTGTTACCCTATTGAGGTCCCTATTGAGTGTGGAAATTGGGAGCGTATGTGGGAAGCCCCTTCCTGAAGACACTGGACAGAGCCGCTCTCTTGTGGCCTCTGTTCTCTGCTGGGATGGACTAGGAGGGGCCACTCCTGAGTGTGTGCTGTGGGTTAGAGAGGATAGCCCGGGGCACAGTGTTCTGATTTGGTTTCTAACTGCTGTCTGGACAGGCAAGGCAGGAATCCTTTGCCTCTGTTTGCCGCTGACTCAGGCTCCAAGAATAACCCTGAGCTCAGTGGGGCCCAAGCCCCCTCCCTCCTGTAGGTCTGTCCCAGGCAAGTCCTGAGCTGTTGGCCTAGAGGTCCCCTCCCCATTTTCTAGAGGCAGCCAGGACCTAACCCTCACCTAATAAAGCTCTCAAATGCTTTATCCCTCTGCTACCCTTTGAGCTCTGATCTGGTGGGCCTTTCTTCCTGCATTCCCCAGGTTCTGTGCGCTCCCTAAGGAGGCCTGAGCCTCTGAACTTGACTGCCTGTGAATGGGAGCAGGGTCCTGGGGCAGTCTGTTGAGAAGGGCTATTCCAAAGTCTCCCCACACTCTTTTCTGAATGTAGCCAAACAGGCCTTGACTCAGGCTGTCCAGTGAGTTTGCTTCAGTTATCATTTAGGGGCACGTCACTGTGTGAGCATCTGAAAGGAAACTTGGCTAGCACACAACTTAGGTGGTCCCAACTCTGGCTGTGTCTGCTAAGAGTTGTGAATTAGCATGGGGATTTGGGCTACATTTCTGTGGCAGTCCAGGTGAGCCTGTTTATGATCAGGGCCAGAGAGAGAGGTAGAGTGAGCTGTGGAAGTACACTAAGCAGGATAGAATTCCCAGTAGTACTGCGAGATAACAGGGGAGAGTGGATAGGACACCATGCCCAGGTTTGGCGAGGAATGTTGAGATGTTTAGGATACAGTGGGATATGGGCCCTGGTTAGAGACATGGTGCCATCTGGTGAAACATAACAAGCTAAGGAACAAAACGCCCAGCAGTGCATGATGGGAAAGCTCACGTTCTGGGGGTTCCACTGTCCTCATGGAAGAGCTGCAGGTAGGTACAGGTCTTCAGTACTGAACCTAAAGCTGCAAGCCAGCAGGATGCTGCAGCCAAGGCCTTAGAGGGCCACACCCCTGTTCTCGCTGTAGACCTAGTCCCTAGTCTAGGGACTGCTGCCTTCTCAGTAGCCTCCTGTGACCTCACAGTTTTAGTTGAGGGTCACTTCAGTTTTAGTGGTTTGCCTTGATGCTAACCTTGGGTCTCCTGTTTTCCCTAAAGATAAGGCCCACATACACATGTGTCCATACTGTATACACCACCTTTATCCTGCTGTCACCCACCCTGGGCTGTACCAAAGTAGGCGATGGTCTTAAAGGTCGGGTTACCTCTATGAGAACATGCCGGCTCTCTACTGCCCTCATCTGGAGCATACCTTCTAGGGTTGGGAGGCCCTGGGACACCGTGGAGGAGCCCCAGATGTTGGAAAATAATTTCTGGGACCTGTAAAGACACAGCACTGTGTTCATGAATAGTTCTGGGAGTGGGAGTCTTCAGTGACGACAAAAGCTCCAGCTTTCCCAACACTGGGGAAATAGGAAGGGCTGGTCCTCTGTACCCTGAGGTTTACCCATGCTAGAAAACTCTCAGCCCTGACCAGGCCCAGGGGAATGGCCAAAACTTCCATCCGTCCCCATCTCCCCATTTGAACCGAGGATCTGAAGGGCCGGGGCGGGGGGGGGGGGGCTGGTCAATGGAGATCTATTTCCTGGGTTGTTCTGAACTATGCAGGGCTGACTAAACAAAGAAACAGGGCCCAAATGGACTAGTTTTCTTAGGCATGTCTCTCTGTCTTGATGTCATCCACCTGGTAAACACATGTATAACAAAAGACTTTATCAGCACAGTGGTCTTGATTTAGAATTGACAATGACTGTGCACAGGGAAGGGTTGAGAGGGGCTCAAGAAGGGGAGCGTTAGATACCTTGAGGCAATGAGGAAAGAGGATGATCATAGTCCTAGTGGAGTCAGGGAACTGAGTAAAAAGGATCCACAGGAGTGGGTTGAAGGAGGGGATTCCTACAAGCCAGAATATAGTAGATGGGGAAACCTGGCCTGAATCATGGACAGTCCTTGCCAGTGGGAACATGGGCATTAGGTGGATTCCTGAGAACTGAGCTGTCAGCATGGGTGGTCCATCCCTCCACATATGGACAACCCTGCTTCTCTACAAACACAGCTGGATGGCATCTGTCTAGGACTGGTTCAAGACATAGTAGGAAGTGAAGAGCTTTGGGACAGACAAATATGAATAAACGTGACACAGGTTCTCTCTTCCAAAGCAGAGATGTATTGCTTAGATCTAGCCCAATGTGATTTGGGGTCCCTAAGATAGTCCCAGAGTCTCTCATTTGCTGGGGTCTGCTGTGCCTGTCGTGAGGTGAGGGTGGGGCACAGGAGGTCCACTAGACAGAAGCATGGCTGATTCACATGATTTGCATTTGTCAGGACCTATGGCCTGAGGCTTTGTCTGGGCACCCCCCACGGATTGGGGGTGAGTCAGCTCCATCTGCAATATGCCCAACCATCGAGTTGCTACCCCTATGGTCTGAAACCTGTCCACATTTCAGAGAGCAGCAATGACTTCATTGGTCACTGACTAAAAACTAAAAAGCCTATAAACCCTAAGTGAGGCTGGGGTGCTTTCATAGTATCTGCAAAAAACCAGGATGATTCCCAGAAGCCATGGGAGAGGGCCTTGCACTTAAATGCGTCATATCTTAAATCCGGGAGAAGTGGGGTGGGGGAGCGACCTCTAGGGAGGGGAGTGAGGGCGGGCCTCCTGGTTCCCGCCTGCTGCTCCTCCTCCTGGGATCGGGGACTTTTCTCCTCTGTGCCGGCAGGACTGGGACTGGCTGCAGCTGCGGCGGGAGCAGGCTGGCTGGCAGGCAAGATTAGGACTTGGGGTGGGGGGCACTGGGTTTCCACCGCCAAAGCCGCAAGAGACATAGCACAGAGGTGGGGTTCTTCTTGCCTGACGGTTTCTATCTCCCAGGATGAGGCTGCGGCTCCTGGTCGCTGCGCTCTGCGCTGCCGAGGTCCTGGTGGGGGCGCCCGGAGTGTGGGCCCAGCCCAGAGATAGAGGTGGGCACCTTCCAGGGCTCTGCATCCTGTCACGCATGCATCCACTCAAACTTTATCCCTGACACCTTCCCACTGAGGATTCCTCCGAACTCTTCATGGATGCCTCTGACTCTTCCCAGACTCCCCGAATTCCACCCTGGGCTCCCCATATTGCCTCCTATCCCGTTAGCACCCAAATTCTAGTTTCCTAGATGCATGCTGAAACCCCCCCCCCCGCCCTTTGCCACCCGGCAATAGTCTATCTGAAGCTGACTTCGGCCGCAGACCTAGACCCCTGCTTGCAGCTAGCTATCCTCTGCCAGGCGCTTCAGTCCGGAGAAGTTCAAGTCTTCAGTCCCAAAGCGGCTTCCTCCAAAGCAAGCAGGCACACGCCTACCTGGGCCCCGTTTGCACAGGCAGATGAGGCCTGTTGTCCACCCAGCCCCGAGTCACTCCCAGGGGACTTCAGTGCCTAGAGGAGGACAGGGCGGCTGGATTCCTCCGAAAGGTCATGATCTCTCCTCCCTGCTTCAGTGACCTGCACACGCCTTTACGCGGCTGACATCGTATTCTTACTCGATGGCTCTTCATCCATTGGCCGCAGTAACTTCCGCGAAGTGCGAGGATTCCTGGAGGGGCTGGTGCTGCCTTTCTCAGGGGCAGCCAGTGCACAGGGTGTCCGATTTGCCACAGTGCAGTACAGTGATGACCCACAGTGAGTAGCCGGCTTGGGGCCAGGACCTCTGGTCCTAAGGCTCCCTCCTCAGACAGGAAAGAGTCTAGAAACAGGCTTTGGGGGGCCCAAAAAGACCCTAGACAAGACCCCCTCTGGAGAGAGGTAGGGATAATTTAGAAGAGTGTTCCTGCCCTACAACACTTTCAAGCCAGTGTCCTGGAGGGATGGAGTAGGGGGTGATCGGGATGACTCTGTTTTCTGACCTGGATAGAGATGGGGAATCCAGGTCAGAGACTCCATGTTTGGGCCTCTGAGTCCTTCAGCTTTCTGTCTGGCCAGTGTCTACTCTCCTACAACTGGATCCTTCCCCCTTCAATTATTTAACCAGACATCCTGTCCCCTCTAGGCTGGGAACCTCAGAGGTTCAAGGTCTGTTGAGGTTCAGCAACATTGCTATACTGAGCAGCACCTGAGGACACCTCAATGGTAGAGGGCTGGGATCTCAGAACCAAGGGCACTCTCAAGAGGTCTCATCCCAGAGGCCAGGGCTGGAAGAGATCCTGACCCTTGTCTTTTGCTTCCCTGTTTCTTCCCCCTCAGGACAGAATTTGGTCTGGATGCACTTGGTTCTGGAGGTGACACCATCCGTGCCATCCGTGAACTCAGCTATAAGGGTGGGAACACACGCACAGGGGCTGCTCTTCACCACGTTTCCGACCAAGTCTTCTTGCCCCATCTAACACGACCTGGCATCCCCAAGGTATTCCCTAAACTTATCATTCCTTCAAATGTGACCCCAAAACAAATGTCCAAAGCATCTCTGGCTGTTCTTGCCCTATCCCAGGTCTGCATCCTGATCACAGATGGAAAGTCCCAAGACTTAGTGGACATAGCAGCCCAAAAACTAAAAGGGCAGGGAGTCAAGCTGTTTGCTGTGGGTGAGCACCAAGCTGAGGCGAGAGGTCAGCCGGAGTGGGGACCACTCAGAGAATGTGTAGGTAACTGAGCCCTGTTTGGGTATCTCTTTAGGAATCAAGAATGCTGATCCTGAGGAGCTGAAGCGGATTGCTTCACAGCCAACCAGTGACTTCTTCTTCTTTGTCAATGACTTCAGCATCTTGAGGACACTGTTGCCCCTCATCTCGCGGAGGGTGTGCACAACTGCTGGTGGTGTGCCTGTGACCCTGCCTTGTAAGTTACTGCCCATATTTGGTACCCTGGCCCAGGGTCCCTATCCTAAGCCCAGCCTAGGAGCGCTGGTTATGTACACCTCACCCCCGACCCTCTTTCCTGATGACCTAATTCTGCCCCTCAACCCCATCCACAGCTGATGGCACTCCATCTGGGCCCCGGGACCTGGTGCTCTCTGAGCCAAGTAGTCAGAGCTTGCGAGTACAGTGGACAGCAGCTAGTGGCCCTGTGACTGGATACAAGGTTCAGTACACTCCTCTGACAGGCCTAGGGCAACCACTGCCTAGTGAGCGACAGGAGGTAAGGTTTACCAGCAGTGATGGGGGGCTGCCAGGGACTTGGCCAGACAATATGAGATGACCTCTGTCCCTGGGCAGGTGAACATCCCAGCTGGTGAGACAAGCGTGCAACTACAGGGTCTCCGGCCACTAACTGAATACCAAGTGACTGTGGTTGCCCTCTACGCTAACAGCATTGGGGAGGCCGTGAGCGGGACAGCTCGCACCAGTGAGCAATTCTATCAGCCTCTGAGCCCATTCCCCTAACCACCCAGGCCCCCAAACACCTTTCTACTTTTTTGGCTTTACTAATCCCTGTTGGGGGCCTTCCCTCAGCTGCTGAGGAAGGCCTGGAGCTGAGCGTCCAGAATATCACATCCCACAGTCTCCTGGTGGCCTGGAGGAGAGTGCCAAGTGCCACTGGCTACCGTGTAGCATGGCGGGACCTCCGTGGTAAGTGAGAGGTGTGGGCTGACAAAATTATAGAGTCCTGCATCTGTACCAGCCACTGAAGCCTCTGTGACCCCAATACAGGTGGAGTGATACAGCAGCAGAACCTGAGCCCTGGACAGGGGTCCATGTTTTTATATCCCTTGGAACCTGGCACAGACTATGAGGTGGCTGTGAGCGCCCTATTTGGCAACAGCGTGGGGCCTGCAACTTCTCTGACTGCGCGCACTGGTGAGAAGCCTGGGTCCCTCCTTCAGGCTGGACTGGACTGGGCAGGCAGGGCATGGTGCAGAGGCCATTGATACCCATGTTCCCTGGGCAGAATCCTTGGTTGAGCAGATCCTGCATCCTGTCATCTTGAGCCCCACATCCATCCTCCTTTCCTGGAACTTGGTGCCTGAGGCCCGTGGCTATCGGTTGGAGTGGCGTCGTGAGAGTGGTCAGTGCAAGTGGGGTGCTGGGTAGGCAGGGTTTGGGGCTTGGCTTTAGCTAACCTGATCAACCTGCCATCTTGCAGGCTTGGAACCACCACAGAAAGTGGTACTACCCTCTGATGTGACCCGCCACCAGTTGGATGGATTGCAGCCAGGCACGGAGTATCGCCTCACACTCTACACCCTGTTGGAGGGCCGGGAAGTGGCCACTCCTGCAACTGTGGTGCCTACGGGTAAGGACTCTGTAGGTCTAAGTGCCTAGAAAGATCTAGTGATTCCACTCAGCCTTAAGCTCTCTCGTCTCACAGGGCCAGAGCAGCGGGCGAGTGAGGTGATGAATTTACAAGCCATAGAGCTGCCTGGGCAGCGGGTGCGAGTGTCTTGGGACCCAGTCCCCAGAGCCACTGAGTACCGTGTTACTGTGCGCAGCACCCAAGGTAAGGTAGAAGTATCCAGAAAAGACCTCTCACACCAAAGTCCCAGCCTGCAGTACCCTCGCCCTCCTATGGGGTTCCTACAGCCTCCTCCTTCTCTTTGCCCATCTTCATCTCGAGAGCTGTCACCACCGGAACAGCCTCAGGTTCTGTCTTTCCTCTCCTCTTCCCAGCCAGTCTCTTCACCTGTCTGTTACCTCCCACGCCCCTGCCATGGTTCATTCTTCTCCACCACAAGCTGTAGGAGCCTCTCCTGGGCTGTCCTCCTCAAGGGGGAGAAAGAGGGCCCCCCTGTGGTCACTGTGGCTCAGAGTGGACAGAGTCTGTCTTCGTCTCTAGAGACTTCAGGCTTCCATGTCCCCCATATCCCTCACACTCCCTCTGCCTCCCCACTAAGAGTCCCTCACGTCATGACCGCATCCAGCACTCACCTCTGCCATCTCATGTCAGTGACTATCAGTGGTTTGTCAGCTTGCCTAACTGTTGTCCTGGACTCTCGTCATCCTATATCCCATGTTTCACTAACCCTACCGTCCAGTGTCCCATTCACTGGTGACTCCAGTTATCCCATGTTGCCACCATGGTTCCTTTATCCCACATCCTGTCCTGCTTTGATCTCTCACTGTCCCTCACCACCCACATTTTATCTCCCATGAGCCCCCTTGTCTTGCACCCTTGCCCAGCACTCATGGCTGTTCTATATTTCTGTGTGGGGCTGACCCCTGCCTGCCCAACTTGCCTTCTCTCAGGGGTTGAACGGACCCTGTTGCTTCCTGGAAGTCAGACAGCCTTTGACTTGGATGATGTTCGGGCTGGGATTAGCTACACAGTGCGGGTGTCTGCTCGCGTGGGCACCCATGAGGGTGATGCCAGCACCCTAACCATCCGCAGAGGTGAGCACTGTGGGAGACTCACAGGGACTGGTGACTGACTTGCTCCTGTCCCCGTCTTGACCCTTGATCCCTGTCTTTAATCTCTCCAGATCCAGAAACCCAATTTACTGTTCCAGAACTGAGGGTTGTGGCATCAGACGCAACAAGGATTAGAGTGGCCTGGGGACCTGTCCCTGGAGCCAGCGGGTTTCGGATTAGCTGGAGGACAGGCAGTGGTCAGTGTGGACGCTGGGGATTTCTGTGGGCATAGATCAGAGTATAGAGAAAAGGGAGACAGCCAGAAACCCGGTCATCATTCCTCTCTGATCCCAGGTCCAGAGTCAAGCCAGACCCTGACCCCAGACTCCACTGCCACCGACATCCTGGGACTGCAGCCTGGAACCTCTTACCATGTGACTGTGTCCGCGCTTCGAGGGAGAGAAGAGGGCCCCCCTGTGGCCATCGTGGCTCGAACTGGTCAGAGCCTGACCCAGTCACGTGGTTCCTTGCTTCCAGTGCCTTTCAGATTTCTGTAGCGTTTGTTTTTATCACTTACATTTCCACTGCTCCGCCATTCCAGCCTTCCCCTTCAGGTTCACCCGCGTCTACTCTTCCTCAGAACCCGATATTCTTCCTCCTCTTCCTCCTTTCTCTCTTCCTCCTCTTCTTCCTCCTCTTCCTCTCTAACCTCTTTAACTGAAGCCAGCTCTCCTCTTAGAGTTCCACTTTGCCCCTTGCCCGATGCCCTCACTGTTTCCTGATGCTTCAGTAGACTCTCCTGTCAGACTTTGCCTTTCAAACTGCCGCTGCCTGCCCACTCAGCCTTCCTCCGTGCCTTTTGTCAAAACCTTCTCCTCCTTTGTGAGATCCCTGCCTCTTTAAACACTCTCAGCCTTCCCTTACTGGATAACTCTTGCTCTTCCCATCAGATACCTGCTTTACCAGATACCCACCTCATTGTCTCCCTCTCCAGACCCACTGGGCCCTGTGAGGAGAGTCCATTTGACTCAGGCTGGCAGCTCATCTATCAGTGTTGCCTGGACTGCGGTTCCTGGCGCCACAGGATACAGGGTTTCCTGGCACTCAGGCCGTGGTAGGAGGCAGAGGGGGGGGGTTAATGAGGGATGTGAGAGGCAGTTCTGAATAGGATGGAGGATGAAGATTCTTTTGGGGTCTGAGTGGAGCAGTGGCAGGCTGTCAAGTCCTGGTGTTGCCTCTATCTCTGATCCCAGGTCCAGAGAAATCTCAGTTGGTTTCTGGGGAAGCCACAGTGGCTGAAATCGATGGGCTGGAGCCAGACACAGAGTATACAGTGCGTGTAAGAACCCACGTAGCTGGTGTGGATGGGGCCCCGGCCTCTGTGGTTGTGAGGACTGGTAAGTGGGCCCTACCTCATTGGCTGGCTCACCCTGCTGTGTGTTTCTGACTGTTCTCGCCGCCCATTCCATTGCTTCTCAGTGACTTTCCTGTCCATGCTGACCCACCCATGGTACTGACCTTGGCCATGCCACACTTCCCAACACTGACCTCCTCACTCTTAAATTTCCCTCCACTGGCCCAGCTTCACTAGCCTCACCTAGCCTCCATTACCCATGGCTGCCTTACAAGCACTCCTGTCCCCGCTTGATAACCAGTGCTCATGACCTCTATGTCCCTTTGTCCTTAGCCCCTGAGCCCGTGGGCAGTGTGTCAAAACTGCAAATCCTTAATGCCTCCAGTGACGTTCTGCGGGTCACTTGGGTAGGAGTCCCTGGAGCCACAGCCTACAGGCTGGCATGGGGACGGAGTGAAGGTACGACTGCTCGGTCTCATCCTTGTTCTTCCTGGCCACAACTGTCCTCTCTGGTCGGCTCTCCTAACCTTGCCTTTCACTGGTGTGCCCAGGTGGCCCTACAAGACACCAGATACTCCCAGGAAGCAAAGACTCTGCAGAGATACGGGGTCTGGAGGGCGGAGTCAGCTATTCAGTGAGAGTGACCGCCCTTGTCGGGGACCGAGAGGGTGCACCCGTTTCCATTGTCGTCACCACACGTAGGTGGATTTGGGGTTGGAGTCCTGGATTGGGACTTGTGTCCAAGCGGTGGGACGTGTGGGACTAGACTTGTTCCAGGAATTGGAGAAGGGATCAAGGATTGATATTGAAAGTCTCAGGGGAAAATGTAGTACTTGGGATTGGTGCAGCCTATGGGGTGAAGTGTCTCTGATTGCGGTGCTTTTCCTTAAGCGCCTGAGGTTCCAACATCTCTGGAAACCCTTCAAGTAGTGCAGCGTGGACAGCACTCCTTGAGGCTGCGCTGGGAGCGGGTACCCGGAGCACTGAGCCTCCGTCTGCACTGGCAGCCTGAGGGTAAGAGGTGCCCTGGTACCGACCAATAGATTGGGACCAGCAAAGGGAGGAGGGCCTGCAGGGACCAGGTCTGCAGGACCAAGAACTGCAAGGCTTAATCAACAAGGTGAGTGGGATTAATCAGCCTTGAGAGGATGCATCCGTAGGGCCAATGAGGACGGGTAAAGATGAGTGAGGAAGTCCCTCAGGAGGATGGACCTGATTAGCAGTGGTCAGTGTGGTTGGTGGACGTCAGTGAGGTGGCTGCATCTGTTACCATCTGTCACCATCTTCCTGCCTAGCCCTGGTCCTTACTCTCATACTGTCTTAGGTGGCCAGGAACAGTCCCTGGTCTTGAGACCCGAGTCTAACAGCTACAACCTGGATGGACTGGAGCCAGCAACACTGTACCATGTATGGCTGAGTGTCCTAGGGAGGACTGGAGAAGAACCCCCTAGGAAGGTGTCTGCATACACTGGTGAGCCTTCCCGGAGCTCTCATGGGTCTGTGGTGTGAACTTCCCCCACATTGATGATATGTCCTGATTTCCTGCACTCAGGATTCTGACTCATGTAGCCTCTCCCCTAAGACCCGGGGTGAGATTCCCGCATGATCTCCCATAATGCTTCACTAAAGTGAACTGGCTCCGGGATCTCATATCTCTCTTACTCTTTTCATTCAGCCTCTGATCTTTTGGTCTTCAGTTCCTCTTTCAGAGCCATCTCATGCCTTGAGCACTGAGCTACGGGTGGTGGATACCTCTATTGACTCAGTGACTTTGGCCTGGACCCCAGTGCCTGAAGCATCCAGCTACATCTTATCCTGGAGGCCACTTAGAGGAACTGGCCGGGGTAAGGGGAAGGCCAGAGGTGGGGTGGGTGGTAATTAGGGGTTCATAGAGAAACTCCTATTAACCAAATTTGCTTCTGCAGAAGTGCCTGTGGCCCCACAGACACTGCCGGGGACCTCAAGCTCTCACAGGGTGACAGGCCTAGAACCTGGGATTCCCTATGTTTTCTCTCTGACACCTATCCAGAGGGGTGGACAAGATCCTGCGGTCTCTGTTACACAAAAGCCGGGTATGGAAGGTACAGCGGGAGAACCCCGAGGGGACCGAGACATGGCTAACAAATGTGAGTAACTCAGTTTTTCTGTGCAGCGTGTGCCCGTGGCCAGGTGGATGTGGTGTTCCTGTTGCACACCACTCGAGACAGTGCTCACAATGCAGAGGCTGTAAGGAGGGTCCTGGAGAGGCTGGTGTCTGCACTCGGGCCTCTTGGTCCACATGCTGCTCAGGTTTGGCTCTAAAGACAAGCAGATTCCACCTGCCCCTGTCCCTCACCTCTGCAGGTTCCTCCCAGTCAACAACTCTCCCTCTGGGGGTCCAGGCTCTCCCCGACTCTCCTCCAGGCTCCAGGTCACCTCACCTGCTGGGTGGATCCTGCTATCATTACAGACCCCTGTTGTATGTGGTTTCTGGCCCAGACTTTTCAGTCTAGTCTTGAGATTCAGACCCACTCGCAGCCCCACTGCCGCTTAAGCTCAAATAATCACACACAGGCTTATATTATTTCTATGCTGATCAGCCTAGGGCCCAGGCATGTAACTTGCTAGCTCTTTAGTCTTAAACTAACCCATCTTTCTTACCCTGTTCAGCCATGCAGCTCGGTACCTTTTCTCAGCACATTTCCTCTGTGTCTCCTGGCAGCTCCGATGACTCTGTGGCATCTGTGTGTGCTCTGAGATGTTCCTAGATGTTTTCTTAGTCTGGTAACCCTGCCCACACTTCTATCATCTTTTTATTAAATCTGTAGGCGGAACAATTATTTAAAATGTAACATATAATCCCACTACAGACCCCTAGTTAGCGGTTCGGGATTGGTCGTATCACGTACGTTTTTTCTCCAGACTCTGAGTCTCCTGTCTTTCTCCCTCAACCCTCCGTGGTCTGTGTCTGCTCCTGCCCAGGTTGGCTTGCTTGCCTACAGTCATCAGCCACTGTCATTGTTCCCACTGAATAGTTCCCATGATCTTGGCATCATCTTGCAAAAGATCCAGGACATCCCCTATGTGGACCCAAGTGGAAACAACCTTGGTAAGGGCTGCAAATGGCATTGGGCTCCTGGGGCTTCCCCGTCAGGAGCTCAGTGTCTCAGGGTTCTGACATGCGCTTTTTCCCAGGCACTGCTGTGATCACAGCTCACAGCCAGCTCTTGGCACCCAATGCTCCTGGTCGCCGTCGCCAAGTGCCAGGGGTGATGGTCCTGTTAGTGGATGAGCCACTGAGAGGGGATATATTTGGCCCCATTCGTGAGGTCCAAGGTTCTGGTGAGCTGTAGGGCTGATGGAATGGGGCCCTGGGAATAGGGTGGTTCCAGTGAGGTTGTCATGTAGGTTGTTGGTTCTCTTCTTAGGGCTCAAGGTGATGGCGTTGGGCTTGGCGGGGGCTGACCCAGAGCAACTGCGGCGCTTGGCACCAGGAATGGACTCCATCCAGAACTTCTTTGCCATGGATAATGGCCCAAGCTTGGACAGAGCAATAAGTGACCTGGCAAGAGCCCTGTGTCAGACAGCTGTGACCACACAGGTTTGGACAAAGGCTCTGAAGACTGGTAGTGGACAGGGGACCTAGGGATTCTTTTAGGAGAGCTTCCTGGTCTCAAAGAGCCTTTTTGTCCACAGCCACAACCGGAGCCTTGTGCTGTGCATTGTCCAAAGGTAAGTGACCAAGGCTGAATGATAGGGCAAAGTCCACATCTAAGGCTGGTTATTCTTACCCTCTCCTGACATGTTTTTTCCTAGGGAGAGAAGGGGGAGCCTGGAGAAATAGTAAGTGGCCTGTGGAGGTAAAGAATATACTGGGAGTTATCGGGGCACAGTTGGTGGATAGCACAGGACTCACTGGCCACCTCTTTTAGGGACTACAAGGACAGGCTGGACCTCCTGGTCCCCCTGGTCTCCCGGTGAGTGCCTCTCCACGTCTACCCCTACCCTGGCTGGCTTACAGCCTCCTGACCTGATCTTCTCACTCAGGGCAGGATGGGTGCTCCTGGCCCACAAGGTCCCCCTGGAAGTACCCAGGCAAAAGGCGAGAGGGTGAGTACCGAAGCCATCGGCTGTCTCCAGGGTGCTCCTGCTAGTGTTCTCAGAGGGTGCAGAGAAAAAGAAGCGAGTTAGAGCCACGGGATGAGCTGGGCATGTGCACTTGTATTCCTAGCACCCAAGAAGCAAGTACAACTTTGAGTCTGACTGTACAGCAAGACTCTGTCTCATAAAGAAATAAATACTCACAGCTTAGGCTGAGGTTCTCCATTGGGGACAGTAAGGGGGCTTTGAGATGCCCCGAGAGGCTGGGCCTCTGCCTCTTTACTGCCTGGGATTAGGCCCTAATCAGTTGGGTAGTGCCGATTCTCCGCCCCACTACTCACCTCTGCTAACACTTGAGAGCCTGGGGGTTGGAGTCCGGACCTTGGGGGAGAATCTTTTCCTGCTCTGACCTCTTTGCCTTTCTAGGGCTTTCCTGGCCCAGAAGGGCCTCCAGGCAGTCCTGGTCTTGCTGGAGTCCCTGGATCTCCTGGCGTTAAGGTGAGCCAGCCTTGCCTTTGCTGATCACAGGGGGACAATTCCTTGAATGGCTCTATGGTTTTGACGGTTCTGTCTTTGACCTTCATTTACAGGGCTCCCCAGGGTGGCCTGGCCCTCGTGGGGAACCAGTAAGTGGTCTTGGTTTTTCTAGTGCCTTCTAGTCTATAGGGTGAGGGGCCTGAGGCTGTGGTCAGCTCCGAGGACCACCCTGAGACGCCTCTGAATCTAAGTACTACCCCCCATCTGCTTTGTCCTCAGGGAGAGCGAGGGCCTCGAGGCCCGAAGGGGGAGCCGGTAAGGGAAAGGGAGAACGGGTCGGGATATTCCATGGAGGAGCAGGGGTGCCCCAGCCAGGCCCTGTACAAGGCCTGAAGCATGCTTAGAAAGCTCTGAGACACCTCTAGGAGGTCTTCCACGTCCCCTACCCTGAGAACTGCTCTCTGTCCACACAGGGTGAGCCTGGGCAAGTCACTGGAGGTGGAGGGCCAGGGCTTCCTGGAAGGAAAGGAGACCCTGGACCTTCAGTAAGTGACTACAAGAGATATGAAGGGGGGAGGCCAGATGGGGGATGACAGGTCTAAAGTAACTTATGTGGTGTCTTCTCTCTCAGGGCCCCCCTGGACCTCGCGGCCCTTTGGGGAACCCAGGACCTCATGGTCCCCCAGGGCTTCCTGGAGCATCAGTGAAGGTGATAATATGATTCCTAATTTGTCTTAGGAACACCATGTGATTCAGAGATTTGGTGACCCCACTGGCGCCTGTGCACCCCTTACTAATTCTGGCCTTTTAACTCCCACTCCTCAGGTCCCCATTGTTCTTTTTGGGGGGGGGTGAGACAGGGTCTCTCTAGATAGCTTTGGCTGGCCTGGAACTCACTATGTAGACCAGGCTGGCCTGGAACTCACCATGTAGATATCTGCCTGCCTCACAAGTGCCGGGATTAAAGCTGTGCACCACCATACCCCACCACTATTAATTTTATAATCAAATTTGACCCAATAAGTCTCCATGTGTCATGGTGTCATCATCTGTCTTCCAGGGTGACAAAGGTGACCGTGGGGAACGGGTAAGTGCGGGGCAGGTGTCCTGGGGATGGGCTGGAGCCTGAGTCTCATGGCCATCCCCTGACCCACTGTCCTTCCCCAGGGTCCCCCAGGACCAGGTATTGGAGACACTGGACAAGGGGAACCTGGACTTCCGGTGAGGAGGCCTTGGGGTTCCGCTGGGGCAGTGGTTGAGAGCTGGGTTTCCTCGCTCAGGCTTATGTATTTGTTTACTTCCTCTAGGGTCTTCCTGGAAGCCCTGGACCCCAAGGCCCAGCTGGCCGCACCGGAGAGAAGGGAGAGAAGGTAGGGGGAGCCTGACCTCTTGGTGGCCCAGGGGCAGGGCCTCTCCTGGGCCATGCTGTCATTCCTTTCTCCTTCAGGGTGAGTGTGAGGATGGAGCCCCAGGCCTGCCAGGACAACCTGGGGCCCCAGGTCAACCGGTGAGTGGGCTCCAGTTTCTGCCTTCAGCCATCAACTCCCAGCATGCTTACGCTCTATCTCAAATCTCTGACCTCCCCAATTATCCTTCCCAGGGCCTGCGGGGAGCTCCTGGAATTGCTGGACCCAAAGTAAGTACCAGCTTTGGCAGGGAGTGTGCTCAGCTGTGATGTGTTACGGTCTGGGACCCTCCCACAGTGCTACAGAGGCTTAGGAGACATGGCCCTGGAGATATGTGGTTTTAGTAGTTGCAGATCAATATGCTTTATTTGATCTTTTTCAAAAGTCTCTCTCTTTTCTCTCCTTAGGGTGACCGTGGACAGATAGGGACCCCTGGTGAGCCTGGAGAAAAGGTATGTGCAACCTGGGAGGCTTGGGAAGAAGCCAGGGCCATTCTCAGTTCTGACTGTTTCCGTTCTGTCAGGGTGAACGGGGACCACCCGGTGCAGTGGGACCTCAGGTAAGCCCTTTGCTCAGTCAGAGCTATCTGACTTGTAGATATGATGTCCCCGCCTGGTTCTGATTTCCTGTTCTTGATCCCTTCTACCCCTGCCTTTTACCCATCAACCCATGGCACCTGATCCTTAGGGATGCAGGCCTCAGCCTCAGGGACCCAGCTTTGAATTTCCTGACTTGGGTAAACTTCCCTTGGCTTTCACTGCGCTGCTTTCTGTCTGAGTCTGACCCCTGCCTGTCTCAATTCCTGCGACTTCTTTCTACTTGCCCCGCCCACCTGGAGCAGCAGCTCTGTTCCTCTTCCCCAGGGGCACCCCGGGGTTACTGGACATCCTGGAGTGAAGGGTCCTGAGGTGAGTCTGTGGCTATAGTGGGGCATCAGGAATGGGGGTTTCCTGTGTCTTCCTCTCCTTGTTTGGACTCACAATTTCTTCGTGTACAGGGGCCACCAGGACCTGCTGGCCGCAGAGGAGAAAAGGTAGGTGATGGGCTGGATGACACACTTCTGGGCAGCGGGGTTGTGGCAGATGGGACACTTGAACTCTGGGTTCCTAGGTGGCCCTTTGACCTGTCTCTGTCACTGTCCTCTCTCCATAGGGGGAGCCTGGTCGCCCTGGGGATCCTGCCGTGGTGAGTGGGGACAGATGGGATCCTGAGGCCAGCATAGTCCTGGCACAGTGACACGGGAGCTAGTATCAGGGCTGTGACTGCACACCCTGGGTAGGCACAGCTTTGTGACTCCCTAACGCTGTTATCTGTTTTCAGACCTCTAGCGGTGTCCTTGTGGACCCTATAGCCAGTCTGCACTCATGAACATGGTGTCAGGCCATGTTGCGTAGCCCTTACCTTGTTCTTATTAGTGAGCTTGAGGCCTACAGGCAGAAACTGAGCTCTGTGACACCCAGCTCCATGTATCTCCATCTCCATGGAGACTGACCCTGATCCACAGACAAGGCTGAGCTGTGTCGTCCTGTTTGTTTTCAGGGTCCTGGTGCTGCTGGAGCCAAAGGAGAAAAGGTACCTCTGGAAGATGGTAAAGGGTGAGGCCCAGGTCACAGGGTCTATCTTGGGTCCAGCCTAGAGGTCCCAGGGCTTGCAGCCGGGTTGTGGAAACAGCTGGAGCCTGGTACTAATACTGATGCCCTGTCACATTTAGGGAGATGCTGGGCCCCCTGGGCCCAGAGGCGCTGCTGGAATCAAAGGAGAGCAGGTGAGGGAGGAAGAGTGTGTGTGTGGGGGGGGCATAGCTGGAGGTTATGCACACCTGAATTCTGACCATTCCGTCTACAGGGCCCACCTGGGTTGGCTCTTCCTGGGGACCCTGGCCCCAAAGGAGCCCCTGGAGAGCGGGTGAATAAATGTGGGGACGGGGTGTGGCAGAGGGTGGAGGGAAAGGTACCTCACACTCTGGCTAAGTCCTGTTACCCCCTCCTCTCCAGGGCCCCATTGGCCTCACGGGCAGAGCAGGACCCACAGTAAGTGTCTATTACCGTGGATGGCCCCAATTCCCTTCTCTCACAGGCTGCCTGTTGTCTGACTTCTCTATCATTTCTCTTTCTTGTCTTCCTGACAGGGTGACTCGGGACTTCCTGGAGAGAAGGGAGATCCTGGGCGACCTGGCCCCCCAGGACCTGTGGGTCCCCGAGGAAGAGATGTGAGACGCTGGACTTGGGGGAGTCGTGGGGAATAGAGAGTATGGGTGTTTTCATGTGACACTGGGGTCTTGGTACCAAGACTGACTCTCATGTCTCACAGGGTGAAGTTGGGGAGAAAGGCGAAGAGGGTCCCCCGGTAAGACTGCTCTCCCACGTGGCCCTAGCAGACCATTTTGACCATCCCCTGGGTCCTGTCCAGCCCCGGTCCCCGCCATCTCTGTCCTAACCCACCTACAGAGAGTGACTTTTCTCTCCATCACCAGGGCGACCCAGGTTTGCCTGGAAAAGCAGGAGAGCGTGGCCTTCGGGTAAGTGTTGGCAGGAAAGGTGAGAGGTCAAGCGAGAGGGAGGAGGGAACTCAGACATGGAAGAGTAGGGGGTTCTGGGAGGGGTGAGGTGAGAGGGAAATCTGCAGGCAGGTGTGGGTAATGGGAAACCCTGCCGTGGACTGCAGGGTGATGGGAGGCAGGTATTGCAGCTCATTGGAGAACCTGTAAATACCACAGCAGTCCATCTTTAACCAGCTGTTCTTCTCAGGGGGCCCCTGGGGTCAGGGGGCCTGGGGGTGAGAAAGGCGATCAAGGAGACCCTGGAGAAGATGGACGGAATGTGAGTCACGTGCCTCTGGCCCCTTGCTTACCCTTGACCTTAGTCTTAGCTCGTCCATCAGATTCCCACCCAACCTTTCAACGCTCCCCTTCACAGCCCCCACCTCCTTTGTCACTCTTGTGAGAACTCCCAAAGGCCAACAGAACCCCATGAGCCCTCATGGTACCTCTAAATCTCTCCCAATTGTTGTCTGATCTGAGTAACTCCCTGGCCTTCTGCAGGGCAGTCCTGGACCATCTGGACCCAAGGGTGACCGTGGGGAGCCGGTAAGTAGTACTGGTCCTGGGCTAATGTGGGCTTCCATTGTTCATGCAAAGGGATTGAAAATTAGCAGGGGGAGGCAGTGATGGCCACTTCCAGACCTAGATGCCCTCTAGAGTTGGCACTGGGGTGCTTTAGTAAATTGGGGGACAGGCTGAACCTGGGGCATCTATGACCTTTGAAGTCTGGTATCCTCAGGGCTCATTGACACTTGTACTTTCTTTCCCCAGGGCCCCCCAGGTCCGCCTGGACGACTGGTAGGTGACATCTAGGTCTTGTCCTCTGTCATCTTGTACCCTCTCACCCCATCCATGTCCCTCACAGTCCCTTGACGCCTCTATTGATCTTCACGGCCCCTCACTGTCCCCATGTCCCCTTCCAACCTCAGATTTCCCCTCGAAGCATTGTAACTGATTATTCCCTTGTAGGTGGAGGCAGGAATTGGACCCAGAGACAAGGTACTGGGGTCTTTGGGTAAAGTGGAGCTGAAAGTCTGGGAATGATCTGGTGGCCCTTGTGACAGGACCTAGTTCAAGTGTATTTAGTTGCTGAGGGGCTGTTCCCTCAGCAAACCTGTCTCTGCCACAGGGAGAGCCTGGACAGGAAGGTCCTCGAGGACCCAAGGGTGACCCTGGCCCCCCTGGAGCCTCTGGAGAAAGGGTAAGTGTGGGGCCTTTGCGGGGGGGGGGCTATAGTTCTAGAAAATCTTGCTCTGATTCTTCTTTCTTTTGTCCTCAGGGCATTGCTGGGCTTCGGGGAGCCCCTGGCCCACAGGTGAGTACAATTTGCCCCTAACCTGCATCATCAGCTTGTCATCATCACCTTTTATCTGACCTTATTTTCTCCAGGGAGACCCAGGTGTTCGAGGCCCTGCAGGAGACAAGGTGAGAGGGTCAGTCAGTTCCCAGAGGGACAGCTGCTCTCGGGCCCGCCTCGGTCTTCAAGGCTTCCTGTCACTGTTTTCTTCAGGGTGATCGGGGGCCCCCAGGGCTGGATGGCCGAAGTGGGGTCGATGGGAAACCAGGTGCTCCTGGTCCCCCAGGGGCACACGTGAGTACTGACTGCCCTGTACCCCTTCGCTTCATTTGGTTGGCCTTGGCCTTGAGCTCTGGCACTGGTGTGGGGCATATCACCACCATGAGACTTTGGGTTCACAGACACTATTGTCCTGCGCGTGGGCAGGGACCCTCATACATGTGCCTAACTTTGAATCTCGTCTTAGGGCGCTTCAGGCAAAGCTGGAGACCCTGGAAGAGATGTAAGTTGGGGAGATGTCAGGATGAGGGTGGCCTGGAGGCCCAGCAGGAACTCCCTCCATGTCTCACGTCAATGTAAACAGGACCAGTTGGTCCCCCTGGGTTGGTTAGGAGGCCACAGTCCCTAGTTAGTAGGTCCCTAGAGTCTCCCTTGCTGACCTCTGCCTTATACATCTTACTGGACCTGAAGGTTCTGGGGTTCTTCATTAGGAATCAAGCTGGAGTCCCCCTAGTTTATGGGATCTGGGCCTCAGAGGACTTCTATAAGACCCCTGAATCTCTGTGCTGGGGCCCTCCTAGGCCATGGGGTGCCATGTTCCAAGTGATATCTCAGAGACCCTCTTAATCCTAGCAATAATTTTTTCCAGGGGCTTCCAGGCCTTCGAGGAGAACATGGGCCCCCTGGTCTCCCTGGCCCTCCTGGAGTAGCGGTGAGGCCAGGCTTCATGCCATCTTTAAGCCTCTTTTGTCTGTCACCTGAGCCCTGATATTTAACCAACTCTGTTCCCACAGGGAAAGGCAGGCGAGGATGGTAAACCTGGCCTAAATGGGAAAAATGTGAGTGTATCTAAGATAATTTTACCAGACCTGCCAAGAAAGGCTAGAAAGATAGACAATACATGAGACATCTGTACTGACATATGTAGACATGTGCCAACACCAAACACAGCCTCAATGTAACAGTGCATCTGAAGTGTGTTCTAGAATACATGTGGGCAGCCGTGCACACACAGTGAGTTAGGTGTTTGTGTGTCAGATCAGAAGGGCCAGTGCATGCCAAGATAAGACACAGCCCCTTGTCCAGTCAGAGAGCTACAAACAGGTTGAGAGCATCAGACATGTGGAGGCATGCTAGCCCTTGACACTCCTTAGACAAAGTCCCATAGTTCTGCCATGACACATCTGAGGACATGCTGGCGATGTTTTTATAGGAACAGTCACCAACATACATATGACTACATATATTAAAATACATACAAGATTTACAGACACATGCCAAAACATACAGTTTCTAAGGAACTGGGGACCTGAATGTATGTCTTAGACTCATGCTAAGACATAGACCATGATAGACAGACGGACAGAGCAGTCACCTTCTAGGACATACAAAGCCCTGTGTACACTCACAAAGATATGTGATATATGGATATGTGTACTCATAAGACATGGGCACTTAGTGTCTGCATGAATGTGGAGTTATACAGAGAGAGCTAAAGGAGAAGATATACACATGTGTACAAGAATGCAGACACACACAAGCACACCCATGGACACATAGCAGTTTGCTAGGATGGACACAGTCACTTTAAGACACACAGAGCCATGAAGTTACAGACACAGATTCAGTTACAGTCATCTGAAATCTATACAGTCTCAAAGCTGGACCATTTAGGCTATGGGTCTTCTGTCCACAGGGAGAACCTGGAGACCCTGGAGAAGATGGAAGAAAGGTAAGCCCCTCCCTTGGAGGATGCTGTAGCCTCAGATTGGACCATGTCTAAAAATCCCTGTCTTCCTTAGGGCGAAAAGGGAGATTCTGGTGCCCCTGGAAGAGAAGTGAGTGCATGCGTTTTTTTGTTTTGTTTTGTTTTGTTTTATGTTCTGTGATCTCTGATCATGACCCTATGAGAGATATGATTCCACTCTTCCTGGGGCCCCCGATGCTGACTGTATGCTCCACAGGGTCCTGATGGTCCCAAGGGTGAACGTGGAGCTCCTGGTAATCCTGGACTCCAGGGTCCTCCGGGTCTACCAGGACAGGTCGGTCCTCCTGGCCAGGTGAGTGTCTAGAGAGATTCTAGGACTTCGGATCAGTCTATTTCCATTCTATTTCCTGGGCAACCCTCCTGGGATGCCTTCATCCTATGTGACTTCTTCATGTTCAATCATACTTCAGGGTTTCCCTGGTGTGCCAGGAAGTGTGGGTCCCAAGGTGAGTTTGTGTACCTATGCTGAGTAAGAGTGTGATAAGGTGGGGGGGGGTTAGAGGGCGTGTCCCTCTGTTGATCTTTCTTTGTTCCAGGGTGACCGTGGAGAGCCTGGCCCCAGAGGGGAACAAGTGAGTCCCCAGCCTCTTTTCTGCCCATATAGCTATGGCCTCCTCCCAGGTGTACACACATCCCACAGGTTGGGTTCCAATCACCAGTTTCTTGTCTCTAGGGCCTTCCTGGAGAGCGTGGCCTACGCGGAGAACCTGGAAGCCTGCCGGTGAGCCTTGTCTGCATGCCTACAGTGGCCAGTACTCTTTCGCTGCCTCCTTGCTGTGAGACCCTATGGGTTTTGCCTTCCATGCTCAGTCCCTTGTCCATTGGGGTTCCTGTAGCTTCCATTCAAGAGAGCATAGGTAGGGGCTGGAGAGATGGCTCAGCGGTTAAGAGCACCATCTGCTCTTCCAGAGGACCCGGGTTCGATTCCCAGCACCCACATGGCAGCTAACAACTGTCTGTAGTTCCAGTTCCAGGCAAAACACCAAGGCAAATAAATAAATAAAGTTTAAAAAAAAAAAAAAAGAGAGAGCATAGGTAGTGCAGAAATGCCAAAGATAGGCTTCCAGTGGCCTCACACATGACCTCCGCAGAGGGCACAAGGCTATAGGAACTGAGGCAGGGCCTTCTCTTGCATGACTAGCTCTTTACCATCTTTGTGTCCCTAGAACGCAGAGAGGCTGCTGGAAACTGCTGGCATCAAGGTAGGTTGTTTAGAAACTGAGGTGGCGTCAAATGGGGGCCTGTGAGACAAGCAGAGTCATAGGGCCCTGTGGGTGAGCTGTGGTAGCTACAGACCCTGCGCCTCTGCCCTCACTGTTCCTCAGGTGTCAGCCCTGAGGGACATCGTGGAGACTTGGGGTGAGAGTTCTGGCAGCCTGCTACCTGTGCCTGAGCGGAGACCTGGCCCCAAGGGGGACCCTGGGGAGCGAGGCCCTCCGGGCAAGGAGGTAAGCGGCTGGCGGCTGCTCAGTGACTATGCTTTGTGGAGAGCAAGTTCTTAGTCACAGACCTTGCCCTTCTTTCCCACAGGGCTCCATTGGCTTTCCTGGAGAACGTGGGCTGAAGGGAGATCGTGGAGACCCTGGCCCTCAGGGGCCTCCTGGTTTGGCCCTTGGAGAGAGAGGCCCACCTGGACCACCTGGCCTTGCTGGGGAACCTGGGAAGCCTGGCATTCCTGGACTCCCAGGCCGGGCTGGTGCTGTTGGGGAGGCAGGAAGGCCAGGAGAGAGGGTGAGCCTGGGGCTGACCAGAAGAAGGGCCAGGCCGATGCTTAGAGAAACTGGCCTCCCCACTGAGGTTGGCCTCACCCTGCTCTTTGTATCCAGGGTGAACGTGGAGAGAAAGGAGAGCGTGGAGAACAGGTGTGTGCTGGGGGAGGCGCCCTGAAGCAAGTCTGTCTGGAGCCTGAGCTGGCTGGTGCAATCTCCCATTTTATTTTCTTCTGCAGGGCAGAGACGGGCTTCCTGGCCTCCCTGGACCACCTGGCCCCCCTGGCCCTAAGGTGACCACTTAGCCTTGTAACTGGTGCTGATGCTGCCCTGACACATGCCCAGAAACTCCATGTAGTATTGTCAGCCCCATAATTCCATCCTATCCTGGGACCCGTACTGATTCCTTCACATCTGTGTGACAGACTCCTCTTCCCTCCATTAATTTGCACTTATAGGTGGCCATCGATGAGGCAGGTCTTGCACTCTCTAGAGAACAAGGACCCCCTGGACTCAAGGGTGCTAAGGTTAGTGTAGGGTCAATTTGTAACCTATGCCCTACTGTATCACTAGGGCCTAACTTGAAATCTTACCTATACAGGGGGAGCCAGGCAGTGATGGTGATCGTGGACCCAAAGGAGACAAGGTGAGGCTTCCTACACCACTATGCCTCTCTCTATGGGGTATACCATAAGTAGTATACACATCTATGTACACACGTGGCAGAGAATGGGGCTCAGGATATGACATTTTGTTTGCAGGGTGTACCGGGCATCAAAGGAGACCAGGGAGAGCCTGGCAAGAAGGGCCATGATGGCAGCCCGGTGAGTTCTTGTCCCATAGCTCATACTGGTGCAAGGGTATGGCTCTTCCGTGTATTGTGTCACATGCAGGGGTGAAGTCAGCGGTGTTTGGGAGCTCAGTCTCATATGCAGGGGTGGAGTCAGCGGTGTTTCGGAGCTCAGTTATCTCCTTGGCCATCAGGATCAGGGTGGGCAGTGTAGAAGCTGGGGTAGACCATAAGGGCAACGTGGTCTTAGACCTATTTTTTTTTGTAGGGTCTGCCAGGAGAGCGTGGTGTGGCTGGGCCTGAAGGAAAGCCGGTGAGTGACCACGGGAATAGCTGGCCTAGGATTTGAGACCCTTGCTGTGTGTTTATTAGTCAAGAGGAATAAGGTTATACCCATGTATAAATTGTAGACTCAGGTGTGTGAGTTTACTGTGTGTATATATATATGTCTGTGTGTCTGTCTGTAAGGGGCAGTCCACAGGTATATATGGTCATCTGTGCCTTGGGAGTAGGGAGAATACAGTGCTCACCAGGCAAAGGCCCTCTAAAGGTGGAAACAGGCCGAAGTGAGGCCTGGACCAAGGTTCATCAACCTTTCCCTTCTGCAGGGTCTGCAGGGCCCCAGGGGGACCCCTGGCCCAGCGGTAAGTACATTAGAACACTTGCTTCTGCTTCTACCGTGTGCCAAACCCCAGTGAAAAGCATTGTCTACTTTTCCTGGGTTGTGCTGGCTCCTTTCATCAAACTGTCCCCAACAGGGTGGCCATGGAGACCCTGGACCACCAGGTGCCCCGGTGAGTGTTGGAGAAACACTGTCTAGTGAGGGTAGGAGAGGAGGAATGGACGTGTGTCATTGTTGACATGCCAGGCTTTGCTCATGAGAATCCTGGAGCCCAGGCAGACAGCACTGACCCCTGTCCTCTGCCTTCACACTTTTCTCTAGGGTCTTGCTGGCCCTGCAGGACCCCAGGGACCTTCAGGCCTGAAGGTGAGTATGGGTGTAGAAGGGGATTGGAATATGTATATGAAGAAGGAAGGGAATTTCAGGCATGCCTTTTCCTATGATGAGTTGAGCACATGGTTTCTGGGTCTTTTCCAGGGGGAACCTGGAGAGACAGGCCCCCCAGGACGGGTGAGTAGGGTAACTCTTGGGGTAGGGTTGCTAGGACATTTGTGGGGCTGGCACTATTCTGAACTTCCTCTTCCAGGGTCTGCCTGGGCCTACTGGAGCCGTGGGACTTCCTGGCCCTCCTGGCCCTTCAGGCCTTGTGGTGAGTGAGTTGCTGGAGGGATATCATATTCTCCTGTGTCCTTTGTCCCTCACCCCATTATGACCCTCATATCGGCTTTCCCCGCCAGGGTCCACAAGGGTCACCAGGTTTGCCTGGACAAGTGGTAAGTCCTGGGAGTCTTGGGTTGGGCTCTAGGGGTTAAGGGTCATTATGCAGAATCCTGACCGCACTCCATCTTTTCAGGGGGAAACGGGAAAACCAGGCCCCCCAGGTCGTGATGGTACCAGTGGGAAGGACGGAGACAGGGGAGGTCCTGGTGTGCCAGTATGTATTTTAGGAGAGATTGTGGTGGGGTCCTGTGCCCTGCTGGCTGGGTAGAAGCTGGCGTGGTGGGGACAGGGTGATGAAGAGGCTAAATTCCTCATGCTGCTCTTTCACAGGGGTTACCAGGTGTGCCTGGCCCTGTTGGACCTAAAGGAGAGCCTGGGCCTGTGGGGGCCCCTGGACAGGTGACCTTTGGCTCTGCTTCTACCCCCTGCACACCCCTAAGCCTCAGTCTTCACCTGTCGTCTGGGGTGGCAGGTGGGGCCGGGATGGAAGGGTGGCTGGCTACTCACAAGGCATTCCCCACAGGTGGTGGCTGGGCCCCCTGGAGCAAAAGGAGAGAAGGTGAGTAGGCAGAAAAACAGAAAGAAAGGGGTAAAGAACAGCAGTGAAGGAAACCCACTGACCCCCTCTATTATCAGGGAGCTCCAGGAGACCTTGCTGGAGCCCTGCTGGGTGAGCCGGTGAGTAGCACCCCTGCAGGAGGGTCCTTTGACATAGTTCATCCATCCTCACGACTCTTGCTTTCACACTATCCCGCACATTTGACTCTGGCCTCGGGCCTACGAGCGTCTGTTTGTGATTGACACCCATGTTGTCACATGACCCTTATGTCTTTAGGGAGCCAAAGGTGACCGAGGACTGCCAGGACCACGGGGTGAGAAAGTGAGTGACTCTGGGCTTCCAGCATAAGTGTTGGCCAGAGTAGGGGGTGAGGCTGGGAGGCCAGGGACCCTTACCATCCTCTATGTGCAGGGTGAAGCTGGCCGTGCAGGAGAGCCTGGAGACCCCGGGGAAGATGTAAGTCTGGGGTCTGGGCAGACCGTACAAACAAGGACCATTCTTGGGCTTGTTCATATCTCAGAACCTCTAGCCTACGTTCTCAGAGGTTCTGTCCAGAAGACCCAGGGCCACATGGTTTTGGCTTCTATACTTGTGGATCTAAGTCTGGCTTTGGTGTGCCTATGCGTGATCTCCTGGTTCTTACCATGGCTGAGCCCACGTGTGTCTGCTACCACTTTCTTTCCCAGGTCTTGGGACACAGCTAGTTCCCTGCAGGCCTCTGCTTGGTCGTGTTTATAAACTTGTCTCCTGCCCCTGTCTGTCTGAGTGCACATCTGTGGTCACATCTAAGTTCCCAGATGGGTGTTTCCACTGAGTGCCACATCTGATTCCTCATGTTTGCACGCACATGTGTGAGCTGTGTGCCTGTGGTCATGCCTGAACTCCTACGTGTCAGTGGTCACATCTGGACTTCTCTTGGCCTGTGCCCTCACAAGCCTGTGGTCCTGTCTGAGTTCCTGTAGGCTCATAATCGTTGGGAATGTTTGTGGTCCATATAGAAACTTAGTGCTCACATTCCTACAGTTTTCTTTCTTTTCTTTTTAATGTGCGTGAGTGTTCTGCCTGCACATTGCTCTGTGACCACTTGCCTACCCGTTGCCCTTGAGACCAGAAAGCTCCCTTGGGACTGCCATTGTTGATGGCTGTGAGCTGCATGTGTGTCCTGGGAATTAAACTGGGTCCTCTGTGTACCAGGCTTTTTCTTTTGGGCCACCAACCAGCTCTCAAATCATAACCCAGAGACTTAATAGTTTTGAATGCTTGACCTAGCTTGGACACATTTCTGGCTAGCTCTTTTAACTTAAATTAACCTGTTTCTCTTTATCTACATTTTGCCCCAGAGCTTGTTACATTTTCTTTCTCATGTATCTTACTTTTACTCCTCTTGTTGCTGGCTAGAGGCTGCCTGCCCACCCGCCCCAGGCATGCCCCCCATTCTCTCCTTCCTCTTCCTCTTGTTGCTGGCTGGAGGCTCCCTGGTTCCCCCCCCAGGCATGCCCCCCATTCTCTCCTTCGTCTCCCTATTGTTCCTCTCTTTCAAGAGTAGATTTCTCTTTCTATTTCTTCTCTCTGCCTACCAGCCCCACCTATCCTTTTTCTGCCTAGCTATTGGATGTTCAGCTCTTTGTTAGACCAATCAGGTGCCTCAGACAGGCAAGGTGAAACAAACGCTACACATCTTTACATAGTGAAGCCTGCATCCATGCATCACTAAATAAATACAGAATAAACCAAAGTAACACTCCTGTACCCAACTAAAGTAACATTCCTGTACCCAGCTAAAGTAACATTCCACAGCGTAAACAAACGTGACACATCTTTGCCTAGTTAAAATAATATTCCACAGCAGCTCTGGGAGAAAGCCAGTGCTCTTAACCACAGAGTCAGCTCTCCAGCTTGATTTTTTTTACTTTTTAGGGTCAAAAGGGGGCTCCAGGACTCAGAGGCCTCAAGGTACATTTATGTGCAAGGGTCTTTGTTTGGTGCCATGGTGTTATGACTCTTTAAGCCTGATAAGACCCCTCTTTCCCTTAAAGGGTGAGCCAGGGATTGGGGTTGAGGGCCCCCCTGGGCCAGCTGGTCCTCCAGGTATGAAGGTAAGCCCGTGTCCCATCAGAACTCTTAGAGGAAGGAATTCTGGGGCTTGACCTGGAAGGTGTCTTGTGACCACCCTCCCTTTTAATCTGTTTCAGGGAGACTTGGGCTCCCCCGGTGCCCCTGGTCCTCCTGGTGTTGTTGGATTCCCTGGTCAGGCAGGACCTCGAGGAGAGGTGGGACAGCCAGGACCTGCTGGGGAGCGGGTAAGAGCGCCGAGAACACATGAGGGGACCTGGTGACCTCCAGACCTCTGACATGGGAGCAAGGGAGGAAGGAACCCAGGCCCTTTCTTGGTGGTGCCGTCTTAAGAGGAAGACAAGGGGTACACAAATCACCCCATATCTTCCTTGTCCCATTTTCCCACAGGGTCTGGCAGGTCTTCCAGGGAGAGAAGGGGCCCCAGGTCCCTTGGGGCCACCTGGGCCACCAGGGTCAGCGGTGAGTAGAATGCCTGAATGCCCCAAGTCTGCCCACTGGGACATTGGTGAGGACTGGGCTGGGAGGTTAGGTATGTGGGGCCTTTGAGTTCCTCACCTCACTCTGACCCACAGGGAGCACCTGGCGCCTCTGGACTCAAAGGAGATAAGGTAGAAGAAATGCTGCTGCCTCTCTCCAACTTCCATTCAGCTCCCACAATCCTTTGTCCTCTGCGGAGTCCCCTTACTTATCCCTGGTGTCCTGTTGATCTCTAGGGAGACCCAGGAGCAGGGATGCCTGGGCCCCGAGGCGAGCGTGGAGAGCCAGGTGTTCGGGTACGTATGTTGTTATCTCAGCCAGGGCTCACCTCAGCCAGGGCTCACCTCAGCCAGGGCT